>OY992878.1:58473169-58573169 GCA_963921405.1 Cepaea hortensis | reverse complement strand
GCGAATTCCTTGGATTGCCAGAGTAACTAATAAACGACTGCTTAAAAGACGTTAATGAAATTAGGAACATTCAATTTATCTCATCTCATCTTGTTCCTCTTGTACCTTTCGGTGTTGAGGTGAAGTAATATAATATAGCGCTGCTACAAACCCCACTTTAGTCCTGATTTTGTCATTTCTGATTTTCTCTCTTCTTCATACATTAAATATTCTTCTCAGGAATCTCATTTCTGTTGTTGTTATTTTTCTTTTCTCTTTTTCTGTCATTGTCAGGTTTGACGTTGGTAACAAAGAGTTGGTATGAAGATTGTATTTTAGAGTGCTTTCTTAGTAACTATTGATGCGTGTTTGTTCTTTAGTATTGGTGCCATTTGCCCAATGAGTTGGTTTGCCTTATTGCATCAATATCCAACCCCTCTTCTGATTTGCCATTTGATGATATTATACTTCCTAAGTACTTGAAACTCCTTATTGTTTCAGGGGGTGTTATTTTAGATGAATCTTTGCTGATTTTGCTTCTTTGGTTATATTCATTAACTCTGTTTCACTGGTGTTAATTTTCATGTTATGTTCCTTACACGCTTCGTTTAGACGATTCATGTGGTTTTGTAATTCTGGTTCTAATTTTGTTATTAGTGCTTGGTCGTCCGCAAATAGGAGTTCTTTAATGGTGTAATTTGCCGTTGGTTTCTCTACACGTTATACGGTGTTCTCGCGATCTCTATTTGGCTGGTTGTTTACATATGCTGTTATGAACAAGGGAGAAGAGGGGGGGGGGGCAGGACACAACCTTGTCGTACTCGGGATCTTATGGTGAAGGGTTCTGAGTGTCCTCCATTTGTTGTCACTATGCATTCACTGTTGTTGTATCAGATTCTACATACGTTTGTCTGATGTGTTCTCACTCCACATCGTTTAAGCATTTCCCTAAGCTTGTTTTTATCTGTCCTACCAAATGCCTTGTTTTGGTCGACAAATGCTAAGTAGAGTGTTTCATTAAATTCGATTGACTTTTCAGTAAGTTGTCGGAGAGCAAGGATGACATCTCTGCATCCTTTGTTTTTCCTAAATCCAAGTTGTGTTTTATTTAGCTGGGGTTCTTTTGTATTGTGTAATCTTTTCTCAAGAAGTTTGCAAAATATGTTCCCAGTATAACTCAAAAGGGAAATGCCTCTGTATTGTGTGCAGTCTCTTTTACAACCTATATTTTCCCAAACACTGGAATAATCATGGCGTTTCTCCGGTCTCGTGGTGTCTGATGTTCTACCCAAACATAGTTAAATAGTCTATGTAGCCGTGTTGTTCATACTTCTCTTGCTGCTTTATATACACCAATAAGATAGATACAAACAATTTTCTTTGACTATGTGAACGAACGAACGAACGAACAGACTTTATTTTCAAAGGTTAACAAATTGGGCACGCAGGCCCGTCTTACATTTGGCCCTTCCAATCACTCATCTTTCGTTCATCAATAGTGCATAGGAAAAACATTGCCAAATGAATTTTGTAAACATAAACAATGCATATTACCATGTTATGAGACACATCCACCACCCACCCACACATCCCCATTCACCCCACCAACCACACACACACACATCCCAGGCTTACATACATGCCCCCATCCATCCACCACATCCCCACACCTACACATCTCCCCACCCACACACACTCACACCAACCACACATCCCATCCACCCACACCCTAAGCATACATACATTTCCTAACCCACACATCCTCCACCCACACACATCTCACCACCAACTCACATATCCTCCACTCGTCCCATTACCCACCAACAATCACCCACCCACATATCCTCCTCCACCCACATACATCCAACCATCCAGCCAAACACACACCCCTCAACCACACATCCCCCACGCACACACACATCTCCCGCCATCTCACATATTCCGCACCTACCCACACACAAATTCCGCACCCACCCACATAATCTCCCATCTCCCCCCAGCCCACTCACAGATCCCGAGCCCACCCATACAAACTTCCCCCACCATCTCCTAATCTACACACGAACCTGTGATGAGAAGAGAGACAATGAAGAACATCGTGACAACTGCAAGATTAATAGGAAAAGAGGCAGCAGCAGATCCAGAGAAATGATGCTGGATGGACTTAAACGGTGGCATGAAGGAATATCATCAACCAAGTTAATCCAGAACAACAAAGATCGAGATATGTGGAGAGACACGCCAGCTGGTAAGGCATATAATAATAGTTTCTCCGCCATTTAATTTATATATGTAAAATATTCACACCCACATTGAAGAACGTGCCACTCAAAGCCCTTCTGAAAGAGGATATTTCGTGCTGGTCATATTTATGTTTTTCTCAACGTTTGCTCATTTTTGTAAAAAAGTCTTTAGATATGCCACTTCTTTTCTTTATCTGTATGCAGAGGTCAAAACCCTCATCAATGACAACTGCAGCGATTAAGATGCCTTGATTTCCACACGCGGGTCGGTTGTTCCACGACAAACGTTTGCCCGGACGGGCAGTCTTGGCACGCTCACGTGACAGAATCGTTAAGAAAGCAAGAGATGCATTTGTTATGACCACAAGCAGCATGAACGTCTATAATAATAACACTGCTTTGGCTTAGGTGGCAGAACTACACGCATGCGTGCATACTAAGTGATTCATTGAGCATGCTCTAGAATAGTGGTTCTCAACCTTTTATTTTAGTCCATGCACCCCTTAACCATATGCCAAAATAACCCCCCCCCCTTTCCAAAATTGTCAGCCTCAAAAGGTGCATTCAAAATAACATACCTATAATGCTGAGAATCCTTATTCTATTCCATATTTGTACATAACCTTTACATGCATAGATTAATTTTATAGCGCAGTCTTATACATTTAATGGCAAATGAATATGCTAAAACTTAAATAAAAGCATTAAAAAAAAAATATTCACAATATTTTATTAACGCAGCAAATTAATCATATTACAATAAACAAACAGTTAAAACGTCAAAGAATTTTAACTTAATACACGACACTAGAATGCCAGAAAATTTTGCTTTAACAAAACAAAAACCAAAAAAAAAAAAAAACAAAAAAAAAAAAACCGCTCAATTAAAAGCTAGGATATTGTAAATTTACAATTAACTTAATTCAAATGAAGATTGTAATCAATGAGAACAATGTTTTTGTTCTTTCCTCAACAATTCTAAAATACACAGAGGGGTGCTTGAAATGGCACAACGGAGATCATTTTTAACATTTAATCTATTACGTCGTTTCGTGTTAATTTCCAGCAGAGCTGAAAATCCTGACTCACAAAGATATGATGACATAAATGGAAGCAATGCACCGATTGTTTTTTTTCCTGCCACTTTTGGGTAGGAATCGCACATCAGAGGCCAACATTCCGTGATTGGTTTCTCATCGAACACATATCGTGCTCCTGAATCAGTTTTCAGCTCCAGAAATTCATCTTGACAATCATTAGACACTCTTTCAACTAATAATTTGAATGGGTTTTGCACCAAATTCAACTCATCATCACTAAGTTCAGGAAAATATCGCTCAAATTCATTTTCTAATGCTGTTTAATGCTGCAAAATTTCATTTTTATGCAAATTGTGGAGTACTTGGTCTTTACTATCAACAACAAGAACGGATAATAGCTTCTCATTATTGCAAAGCTTTTTATATTAACCTTTCATGTACAATTTTCCAGCCTACACATAAAAGCTTTCAAGGGATCCACAACATGTGTGATATTTGTTTTCGTTCCTTGCAAATGACGACTGAATTTATTCAGCTGCTCAAAAATATCAGCTATATAGGCAGGAAGGCATGATCAATTCCTTATCATCCAGCCAGACAAAAAATTCCATCTGAACCTGAACTTAAATAATAATAATAATAATAATAATAATAATAATAATAATAATAATTATTATTATTATTTGAACTCGTCTCTCAGCTCATATACTCGTGCAGTTACATTTCATCTTGACAGCCATAGAACATTTGTATGGAAAAGAAGCAAATGGTCGTCTGCATCCACGTCAATTCACTAAAATTCACGAAATTCACTATATGAACGGTTTGATCCAAAACATTCCAAAATGGAGCTGAAAGTGTTTTGGAGGCCAGTGCTTGACGATGGATCATGCAATGAATGCCTTTCACTTTTGGGGTACGTTTCTTTACACTAACTTGAAATCCTGATTTGGTCCCCAACATAGCTGGTGCTCCACATGTACAGCACCCACATGTATTATCCCATAAACAGATTTTCTGATTTAAGAAAAGATGAAACCTTTTCCAAAATATCAGAGGCCTTGGTAGTTGCTTTAAGAGGAGAAAAAAAAAAAGAAGCTCTTCTTTAAATTATCCTGAATACACATACCTTGAAACACCATCAACTGAGAACACGATGCCACGTTAGTATATTCATCAATGTGAATTTAATAGAGCTCAAATGCTGCAGACTTGATGTCTTGCACAACTTGATCATTGATATCAATGGCCATATCGCTGATCCTCCTTTGAACAGTATCGTTTAATAGTGAAACTGCTGCAAGTTTTTTCTCTGATCGATTTCCCTATACATTTTCCACCATCTTGAGACAATAAGGTGTGATAAAAGTTCCCCCGATTGTATGTGGTTTCTGTCCGCATCGCTATCTCCATTGCTACTATATAGGAAGCTTCAGTAACCTTTTGGTTTGTTTCTTGGAATCTAGTCTCATCCTTTTGACAGCATTCCGAAGACGTTCAAAATAGATTTTGCACTTGTTATTGTGTTGAAGATGAGCATTCGACAAATGTTGCTTCAACTTTGTCGGTTTCATAGAATCGTTTGATAAATCTTTACTATAAATAACACATTGAGGTCGTTTTTCTTCGTTGATGAAGATAGATGTGAATCCATACTGGATATATGAATGATCATACTTTCTTTTTTTGAAACTCACCATGGGGTTCAGATTCTGTAAATATAAAAGGAAAAAGTCAAGAACAACTATACATAACATATTTTCACACATAAAAAAGTGTAATATTTACTCATCTTATATATTCCACAATATGGCTGACATAAAGAATTAAGGCGATCATGAGTTTTAACTTCCCAAATTAAGGAAAAGTGTATTTTCCGCCGGGTCGCACTTTCATTACGAATACATTGCTACCCATCATCGAAGCCCATATCTACATGAGAACTCACATCATAAGCGATAACTGGCGATTTATCGTGAATTGCGAAATAGCAAAGTGGGATACCCACATGATCTTTTTAATCATTCCTGAAATTTGCTCAGCCAGAAGACCCATGAAGTTGTGCACACACAAACAATTGAAGGACTTGGGCTCACGCCAAAACGAAAATAAAACGCATCTCCTGCACGAGCCGGGCACTTTTCGTCAGCGACATTCGAGATTTTTACGATGTCAAAATGGAAACTCTCAACTGAGATAAGATGTCTTTCCTTAATTTTTGGCGTTTTAACGTGAACAATACTTGTGAACACGTAGGGCATACATGTACAACTCTCCTTAATTTGGCAAACTAGTCATGTTTACTTCTCCATAGAATGCGGAACGCTAAAAGTCACCATCGTCAGAAGTAGATGTTGCAGGTGACCCAAAGAAATTTCTAAGAAATGCACTATGGGAGGTAATGGTTCATGTTAACACCACTGAAATTAGAGAAGCACAGCAGCCACGATCTTACCTATACTTGAAGACTGCAGATAGAGAACGCGTGTCCTTCCACGATAGACTTCTTTATTGTACGTTTAAAGTTGAAACTGTAAACATAAATGAAGAAAGGGGGACGATTGCTGCAGAGGAAGGGCGCTCGTAGAAAAGGAGCCATGGGATGGTGAAAGGAGCGCACTAATACGAACTAAAAAGGCGCACGCATGCGCACTTTGCATTGAGTTACCACACAATGTAAGTGCGAAACCAACAAAATTCAAATAACAAAAACACACAAGCTAGCGAAGAGAAAGCCCAGTGTGACCTTTCAATAGAGCGGATGGGTGCACACCGTCTTTTGTGTGGTACTGAAGCCAGTTTGAGTCTGCTACTATGAGGTCTTAATCCCCCCCCCCACCCCCTGGAAACCCTAAAATGCTACCCTTGGAAGGAATTCCTCCCTGGAAACCCTAAAACTCCACCCTTGGAAGGAATTCACCCCCAGGTTGAGAACCACTGCTCTAGAAATCCGAGTCAGATTCCGCATGCAGACATTATAATGAATCCGTGCAAAACGATCTAATTACGCGAAGTCTTGCCAAGAGGTGATAGTGCCCCCCCCCCCCCCCCGACCTCCCATCGCCTCGAAGTTAGTTAGTTCATACCCTTTATCCCGGGAAGGTTAACCCGGTCAACAAATGCCCGCAGAAGTCGGATGTGTCGGCCTAACGGCGCAAGACCGCAACTCTGCTGTAAACAGGCACAACGCAATCACATCCGAAAAAAAAACTCCGGATGAACGCAGCAGAAGAAGATACCCTTTACAGGACGTAGCAGTCAACTCCAGCATTTTTTGGCTGTTTGTGATTCCTGGACAAGTTTTACATTTAGTAGTTTGCCATTGCTTTCGGAACGACCGCCATTCATACCATTGTATAGAAACCAACGCAAAGCGATCTGCTTCCAAATCGCCTGCAGCTGTGTTACGAACTCGGTATGCAGGATTACGAATGGCATACGCAACCCCTTTATCACATAGCCGCCTCGAAGAGGTGTACCAAAGTGCTACTAATGATCACTTTCCCCTGTCTTGTGCAGTGAGGGCACAGAGCGGTAGGTTAAAAGAAATTGTTGCATGCCCTCTACAGCACGTTTCATTCAACTCCAGAATTTATTGATTGTTTGCGATTTATTAGTTCAGTAGTTTGCCATTTTTTTCACAATGACCAACCTCTTATATGTTCGAAAAAAAAACGCAAACAGGTCTGCTTCCAAATGATTCGCAGTTAATTTCGAACACTGGACTCGGTTCTTTCATTCATTCATTCATTCATTCATTCATTCATTCATTCATTCATTTATTTATTCTGTAGCATGTCCTTTGCAGACCCTCGCTCCCAGAACAACCGTCCAGAAAACTTCTCGATCATAAGCAAGATGTCCCTCGTCCGATACACCCATCTGGAGATGATTTGCCGCATCCTGCACCCATCTTCTATTTGGCCTTCCTCTTCCTCTCTTCCCGGACATATACCCCTCCATTATTGTTCTCTCCAAACTTTCATGACGTTTCAAGTGACCAAAATATTTCAATTTTCTTTCTTTTATTATCTTTAGTAGCCAAACTTATTCAATATTCAGATCTTATCGCATGGATGCATTTGTTCTTTTCTGTATCCAAGATATTCTTAGAACCCGTCTATAACATTGAAAGGCATTAATGCACTGTTCAGCTTGTTTAGTCAAAGAATCCCTTTTCACAGCTCGCGTTTCACCAACTGAAAGCGTGTCATCACTTTATATGTGAATACGTCCGGAAACCTATGCCACTCACACATGTTCATTCATATACTTCAATGTGACTGTTTCCGATCTAGCTATCTCCACAATGTAGCACATGATGACAGACGAAGGTGATTGTTTAAATGTCTGTCTGTAGGTCGGCATGGCCGAATGGATAAGAACGCGTGTTCTGAAACATCTGGTGTGCTGATGCCGAGATAAGGGGTCCAACCCCTACACCGGACAGTTAGACTAAAATGTTGACCTCTCGTCCTTGACGTGGGGACGTAAATTACATGTACCTCCGAAGTTGGAGTGCGTTCGCTTGATGACGAGGGACACTGTTGTGGTATACAAAAACGTCTTTACTAACATCCGTCTAGTGACGCTTTAAAAACACCAATCCCTAACAATTACTGTTTAAGTATCTTACTTAATGTAGGAGAAAAACTAACCCGTAGGGTAGCTTAATTTATTTAGCATTAGTTTAAAATGTGGCCTTAAGTTTGGTTCACGTACCTGGCCAACCGTCGTCGATCTTTCGAAACAACGGCACTAGTGTAGCCATTTTGGTTCAGACAAACAAAGGAGACAGACGTGCTTTCCCTTCGGGGATAGGGCATTCTAGCCCTAAAAACCATCATTCTCTGCAACAATGGTACGTTAAATCTACATTATTAATATGTATTCATGTATTTTGAAAAGGTACATATACCATTGTGTTTAATTAGAATTAGTTAGAATGATAAATCAACAATTCTTGTAAACTAGAGTCTGATTGATTTTTACCACTGTAATTTTTCCTATGCTTGTACAATTTCATATTCCTATGTTAAAACTTTTTATAGGCATTGTGGACCTATTTCTAATTAGCAATGCTTATAACCTATAAATATTATGTGTACTGTAGAGTATCAAACTCATGTCAGAAACACATTCTAGAAATTTTCTCAATGTAGGAGCAGACTCCTGATTCATACTTCACAGTAGAGAACTCGTTTCTGCCAATTTCATATTCCTATGTTTAAATAACTTCTATGCATTGTGAACTATATCTCACTATCTATGCTTAGAAATCTGCAAATAATCTATGTACTATAGAGTATGCAACTCTAAAGAACATTTTCAAAGAAACTTTTATCCATGCGGAGACATACAAAAGATTACGCATATTCCTGACTCTTAGTCAGTGGATAAAATGCTTTGCCACATTCTAATCTGTAACTTGAAACTATCGTGCTAAATTTTGGTACAAATCTTCTTGTTAACATATTAGTAACCACTCAATATGAGTGAGGGACATGTAATCATTTAATAAAATAGTGCTAGGGAATTGCCAAGTTTGAGAATATAAATTCAAGAACAACGAAAGCAAACGCATGATATAAATGAATGTTCGGAGAGGATGTGCCTTCCATCCGCATCACCTTACTGTGGTAGGAACAGAAGCGAAGATTGATGTTCCTAAATTGCTTGCAATATTTAGAAGACTGGACCATGCGGCATAAGTTATTCTGATAAAGAACACTCCGAATACTAGCAGCACTTGGCAAAATATATCACATCGTTCACTATCCTCATGTTGCTGTAAGCAGTGGGGGAAAACAATGTATGTTTTAGTTTATGGAATAACCCCTGAGGAAATCCAAAAACATAGGCTCCTTGCATCATCATTATGATTAATTATTATGTATGATTATCATGTACTTAATATCAGAGAAATGTATGTTTGTTTTCTCTGTTATGAGAATTTTTTTCTATCCTGATTGTTACTCTTTACTGTGGGAATATGCATTTTAATTTTACCCTAGGGGACATGAGGATGTTGATGGAAGAATCCTTGTGCATGTCAGTAAATAAGAAGAAACTGTTGAATAGCCTTGGCCAATGCTGATTATAGTGAAGGAAGGAAACAAAATAGCCTATGGATGGGTTATTCTCTTCAAGTAGAGAGAGGCAGTATCAACAGGTTTGGATTAAAAGAATGGCTTCACTCATCTAATAGTCCCAGTAACAATCTCAGAACAAAACATAGAGTGAAAAGATACCCCACTCACTATTAGAGTCAGAATGGCTCTACACCAAGCAACGAGGAACAGTGGAACGTGGACACCCACTCCTTTCCCTTCTCCTCTTGTTGTTTGTACTTTTGTTTGTAATTGTGTTATAACCAGGTTAACATAACACAGTAGGTTAATGATCGTGTTGTATCTTGTCATCCCTTTCTATAGCGAGTGGTGGATTTGGTGGGACTACGTTGCCTTCCTATCAACTGGAAACTGGGTCAACAGCCAGTAAATGATAAATGACAACCTGTCCTAAATCAAAGTCTGGGCCAACACAACCATGTTTACTGCGGCACTCATTAGCTGCAAAAACCAGCAAAAGGCCAATTCGAAGACAACTGACAACGTTGCTGATGAAGTCCTACTTCAGTAGGAATATCCAGGATGGACTTCAGGATCTAATAATCTACAAAGATGAAGATCAACAGAGTAACTGACAACAGTGTATCGTCTGCTTTACTTCTGAGAAGTACCACTTGAAGCCTCGTCACTCAGCAACATCAGTGAAACTATAGGCAAATCCTACCAGTTACTAAACTAGCAACAGTGAGAACCCTTCAACTGTTGGTTGGATTACCAAGTTGATATCCAACAATGGATAAGTCTTCGAAAGAAAGTCTCACAGCAGCAAAAGTCAAACATAGGTTCCAGACACTCAACACCAAGTTCTAGCTATGAACACCAACTCAAACAAATGGGAAGAGACACTGAAACAACATAAGCCAGTACAACCAAGGTACCAACTTAAGATTCTCTGAAACATAACTACACCAGATTACATCAAGGTTCCAAAATCTGAAACACATGAAATAAGCCAGATCAACTCCAGATCTCAGACCTAAACATCATTAGAAGACCATATGAAAGCAGCTAGCGGAGTAAATGCCTTCAGCAGAAAAATCCTGGAAATGTTTCCAGATGAAACAAATGAATGACTCGCAGCATGGTATGTCTACACTGAAATGAAAATACTGAATCAGAACTCTGTGCTGGTCCCACGTGAGCCTAAATGCCAACAACGGTGGAATAGGTTATAGACTGATGACTAGGTGGGTGAAAAATCTGTGGGAACCTAATTGGGTTTCGGATATTATAAGCCGAGAAGCTGAAAGGTCGGTATCCTTTTCATCGGATATGGTGATATAGTGAAGACCCTTGGTCCAAAACTCAAGATGCATCTCCTGAAGGTATGACCAACCCAGGCCTCAATTTCCCACTGGCACCGAACCATTTGCAACAGAAGATTCGTGAATTCAGCCCCAATGGAGGGGATAGGTGGTGAATTTATTTCCTAATATGGATTATAATTAGTCAGCAGCCAACTTCAGTGGACATTAGAACATGACTGTGAGTACATTATTTCTGTCCCGGATAATTATGGACATTAACTGCTTAGCACTGGAAAAGAATACCCACCCGTAGTGCCTAAAGGAATACTATAATTAATTAGTTTAATTATTAGTACCAACTGCTTTTTATATGTGTTTTTCTATGCCATAGAGGTAACAGGTCAGTAGCATTTTTTCAATGAAGGTTATGGTATAGTATTTTGACACAAACTCATTATTTTAAAATATGAAAATTGTAAAGGGTGTCAGAAACAACTGTTTTATATGGTGGGTTCTATGTGCTTAGATCATTGTTTGCCTTAATGATGTAAGGTGGGTCAAGGATAGTAGACTCAATTTGTGGTTGTTGTGTTGTTTGTAATAACATTGTTTTTTTTTTCTTGGGACACTGGGGTAAATATGTTTTGACAATGCAAATCATTCCCATGCCTGCCCATTAAATTCAATGTGGCCAATACACTTTCATGTATGCTACTTCAGATCTTGAATTAATACCTGAAATGTTTGTCCAAAATTGTTGATGTGTACATCAATTAAATGTGTTTGTTCAACAGTGGTTGTGTATATGTTATGAACAATCAATGTCTTCTAGCACTATAGTAAATTTAAAGGGTGATGAAGTGGGAAGGGAAACCTACACACAGATGCAATTGTTTCAAGGATTGAAGTGTTTTCTCCTGGTGTTTGTGGTAAATATACCTGATCATCTTGCATTCTAACAGTGACCAGAGAATCAACAAATCCCCTAGACAACTTAACAAAATATTCTCTTAAATTAAAATCCACATCCCACAACTGTTAATATGGAAAGCTAATCCACATGCAAAATTTAAACCAGCACTGCTGGAAGTAATGTGTATGGATTACGCTTGAGTTCAAAGCGAGCGAGAGCAAAAAAGTCTGTCTCTCTTCCTCTCACTCTCCCCTGTCTTTCTCTCTGTCTCTCCCTCGCTTCCTCTTTCTTTTCCTCTCTCCCCCTTCTCTCACTCTCTCTCTCTTACTTTCTTTTGTTCTTTCTCCCTCTCTCTTACTTTCTCTTACTCTCTCGTACCCCCTATCTTTTTTCTTCTTCCCTCTCTCGTACTGCCTCTCTTCCTCCCTCTTCCCTCTCTCTAACTTTATGTGTTTAGAATGATTAGACCGTTATAATATAACCATTCGAATGTAGCTCAACATTTCATTATACAAAAGTGCAACAACACATAGTCTGTTTCCTTGTTTAGTATGCTGCCCTTTTAGCAATATGTATACCCATTTCGCTAGGCAGATATTGCATCGATTATGACCTTGAATGTCAGCAATCACGGAGCTTTAACCAAATCACGATATCCTCCCCCCCCCCCCCTCCCTCCGTTATCTCGCCTTTCACCCAGACACGAATGCAAAAAGCCATGAAAAATGCCGTAGTGCAGTCTAGCGTGTGACTGCGTTATGATTTTGACCCAGAAACACGGAGGCCTATAACTGTTATCCCTGGTTATTACATCTTAAGGGAATATAACATCTGTTTTTATTTATAACATCAGCATTTAACAGAGTCAGAAAGTTAGGAAACTAGCCAGTTTGAAACATATAAATCTGGTTTAATGGTTATAAATGGACTTCATACACTTACAGACAAATCTCAGAGCGGGAACGGTTAAAACAAGTGTTGGCAGTTAATAGATGAAAGATACAAATATATAATCATAATGATGAGGCATTTATTGCATCTTAATGGACTATAAATTCAATTGCTTTGCTGATGCGGCTTATCTTGTTCCCGATGTGTGGGTGTTGCTTGTCCTCTGAAGTAAACTAGGCAGGGCGAGAGAGGGGGTATTGCTGCATGGGCAACACATGGTCTCTACAATTCAGTCCACGATGTGTGCGATGACGAGGTTATTATGCCTTTCTTTGAAGCACAATGTAACAAACTGTCAAGACGGCAAGGCGTTAGGACAGTAAAATCAGAATTGAACAGTGCAAGAGAGACAGCAGACTTACCTTTACATGGAAGTCTATACAAGAGACAACATTGTAGATATAGACAATGCATTTCAAGCAAACGAAAGAAGAAGAAGGAGGAAACTAACCAAATTGAACCATATAATTTAGGTGTAATGGTTATAAACTGACTTTGCACACACACAGACAAATCTCAAAATATGGCATGATTCTTGTTTTCCCACCACTAAAACTTTGGAGTTGACGTAGTCTTACGATATAGGAACTGGATAATGTTCAGAATGATATGGGAAATGTATGGGAAGGAAAGGCGGTATGTGTCATTACACTACCCTATATTTACATAACACACACACACACACACACGCAAACGCACACGCACACGCACAGAGAATAAGGTTCCACAGTTCTAGCGTTTCCAACTGAAAGCGCGCTATAATTCTATATTTGAACATTCCGGAAACTTATGTAATTCATACATGCTTATTTATTTAGCTGAAAGTCTTCGTATCCTGCTGAGCTCTCTACAGAATGTTGAGTTGACAGAAGATTGTGGTTTGACCCCTCCCCCTCTTGCCCCCCCCCCCCCCACCGACACATATCTCTCTTTCTTTCTATCTCTCTTACTCGCTCTGTATTCGCCTCTCCCTACCCCCTCTCTCTTTCTCTCATCCTTTCTTTTCCTTTACTCTCCCTCCCTCTCTTTACTTCTCTTACTCTCTCTGTTACTCTCTGCCATGAGTCTACTCGGAGGGAAAATTGACTAATAACAAGTCAGGAAAATAGTTGGTATTAGTGACAACTGGTCACAGTAATTTGGGAGAAAGACCGCTAAGAAATAGATGGTTAAATTGAAGAAACCAATCAGATAGCGAGCTCAGGCCACGTGATGTAGTGGACGTGCGCGATCAGCGGCAGACGGGAATTTAATCTGCAGGGAACCGCCATCAAGTCAACATCGCAGAAACGGCAAGCCAGAGTGCTATTATGAAGATGAAGACGGAGATTGAAAGTTAATATGAAAACCACGATCACCATCGGGAGAAAGTGTTAACTAGTCGGTGAGATCGTTGACACAGCAAGAAGATGGCCAGTACACACGCCGCCGCAACCAGGCTATTGAGCATGATACAGCACAGCGAGCGAGTCCAGCTGTGTCGCTTGAGTGGACCGCTAGCCATGTGATGACCCAGTACTGCAGGTGTAAGTAAGTTGTTAGCAATATTGTGTAAAAGAATTACATTGCCACTTGCCTTGACGAGAGGCCGTGGAGTATAGCTAAGTCAGGCTAGTGGGTACGTGATACGACGGAATATGTCGACGTAACTAGCTGACTTGTTCTTTAAAGTGATAAAGCCATTTGTTTTGTATACTCCACGCCTGTGACGCAGCTGGTTATTAATAGTGTTCTTGAGCGCATTTAAGCATGACTGTCAGTGCAGCTACTTCATACCCCTGAAAACACCTTGGTAGAGATGGGGACGTCGTCACGGGGAAGAATTTGGGAAAAGTATTACTATACAATAGTGAGCGATGCTCAGGAAAGAACTAATCGGCCTGTGAAAGGGCTAATCGGCCTATGAAGTGCTATTATATTTATCTATTATCAATAACAAGCAGCAGAATATGGCTAGCTGTAAGTTATTGAACTATTTAAATTAAGAAATAGCGGTGTGTTAATTGGGAACTATAGTAAGCAGTGTAATATCGAGTGTGAACTGTGAACTATAGTAAGCAAACTGTGAACTATTGTAAGTAATATCAAGGAACAGTATTTAAGAATGAATTGTTATCAGTTATCAGTTGGGGTATCTTCATTGCACTCGGGACAGGTCCATAGGTGCTCAGATCCTCCCCCCCCCCCCAGGATATGCATCAGCGTTCGATGGCTAATAAATGCCAGTTCTGTGTTGGTTGACGAGGCACCTCGTTTTCCCGATGTACCTCTCGTGTCTGGCCGAGCCAATTCTTACTCCCAAGTCTTTCATCCTGGACAGCGATGTGGATTCACTGACGTCAAAGTCCTCTGTTCTCGGCATATCTTTAAGGACGTTAATAACATCGGTACGATCCATGGGCTGGCCACCTACAGGGGGTGCAGAGCCAGCCAGTTTATCAGCTCGTTCATTTCCCTCGACTCCCGCATGTCCCGGGACGAAGATGTAGGTGAATTTACGGACAACAGACATCTGCAGCGACTCAATCCACTGTCTACGTACAGATCCATCTTCGAACTTCCAAATCATGCTCATTGAATCACTTAGTACACACACGTTGGTATAATGCTGTGATTCTAGCTATACGAAAGTCTGTGTTACTGCCATCACCTCCATCGTCATGCTGCTCGTGGTCATGGAGTAGGCACCACTGGATTCTTGAACGGTTCGGCCCGCTGAGCGGGCTGTAAATGCCCGCGCACTTCTCTGCTGCTTTACAACTTTCTACGAAGTAAATAGAATAAGAACGCGGTTCTCAGCAGATCCACGAGGTGATAGAACAGTTTATGATATTGCAGCCTACCCAAGTTATTATTGCATCATAATATGACATTTTGATGCCTACTTGTCAGCAACAGTGTAGTAATATGGCCATGTTGTGCTGAATGCACCCCGGTCGTACAGATAGTTTAGTTTAGTCGTTTAGTTTAGTCGATGGATCAACATCACAGCACACGGGTGCAACCCATAAGTGCTCCGTTCTCCTCCTAACTCAAACCTGAGTCTGGAGAAATTCAGCTCAGTGCACGAGTTCCGTAGCACCAGCGAAGATCCTGAAATACTTTGGGTAGATTTTTAACTCGCAATTTTGCCCGGGCAGCGCCGTTAGGCTACTCTTTTTCGATTTCCAACTGCCAAGGATTTTTTACGTGCGCAACAATACACACAGATACTACAGTCGTACAGATACTAATTCTATATCATCCAAATCCAAGCATTATATCATCAGCGCCGGAAGTCACCAGTCGACAGACGGGATAGCAGTGTATGCCCAAGTGATCATCACCGTGTGAAGAAGTCACCAGTCGACAGACGGGATAGCAGTGTATGCCCAAGTGATCACCGTGTGAAGAAGTCACCAGTCGACAGACGTGATAGCAGTGTATGCCCAAGTGATCACCGTGTGAAGAAGTCACCAGTCGACAGACGGGATAGCAGTGTATGCCCAAGTGATCATCACCGTGTGAGGAAGTCACCAGTCGACAGACGTGATAGCAGTGTATGCCCAAGTGATCACCGTGTGAGGAAGACTCTCCTGCAACAGACGGGATAGCAGTGTATGCCCAAATGATCACCGTGTGAAGAAGTCACCAGTCGACAGACGTGATAGCAGCGTATGCCCAAGTGATCACCGTGTGAGGAAGTCACCAGTCGACAGACGTGATAGCAGCGTATGCCCAAGTGATCACCGTGTGAGGAAGTCACCAGTCGACAGACGTGATAGCAGCGTATGCCCAAGTGATCACCGTGTGAGGAAGTCACCAGTCGACAGACGTGATAGCAGTGTATGCCCAAGTGATCACCGTGTGAGGAAGTCACCAGTCGACAGACGTGATAGCAGCGTATGCCCAAGTGATCACCGTGTGAGGAAGTCACCAGTCGACAGACGTGATAGCAGTGTATGCCCAAGTGATCACCGTGTGAGGAAGTCACCAGTCGACAGACGGGATAGCAGTGTATACCCAAGTGATCACCGTGTGAGGAAGCCTCTCCTGCGACTGAAATGAAGCAAGATCCGAACTGAAGCCTATCCCGTGGACTGAAGTGAAGCGAAATCCGAACCGAACCCTTCCTGCTGACTGAAGTGAAGCCGGCCACCCGGAAGAAGTCACGAGCGACGCCAGCGGTGGATATACAAGTTAAGTTGATTCGTTTTGGCTTGTGTATTCCTCCTGTTCAGTGCTCCGGGGTAGTCAGGCACCTATCCGTAACCCTGGTTGTTTATCTGTCATTGTAGCCGGAGGTTGGTGGGCTACTGTTGTGTGATTTTTTTTTTAAACACAAAGGTACGTTCTGTTCGGTTGGCAGTCAAAATTGACTTTGCTTATTCTAATAAATTAGCCTCACAGGAAGCCCAACTCTGCCAATGTGCTATCACGAGTATGAAGTAGCTGCACTGACAGTCATGCTTAAATGCGCTCAAGAACACTATTATTAACAAGCTGCGTCACAGGCGTGGAGCATACAAAACTATTATCAGTCTATTTCCCATCCGAGTAGACCCATGGCACTCGCTTCATCTCTCTAATTCTCTCTACCTCTCTGTGTGATCATCTCTCTCTCTCTCTCTCTCTCTCTCTCTCTCTCTCTCTCTCTCTCTCTCTCTCTCTCTCTCTCTCCCTCTCTCTGACCCCTACTTCCACTCGTCCTCTTCTATCTGTGTTTTCAGAATCATGAAACTATTATTCGTATAACCATTCTAATGTAGCTCAACATTGAATTATTTGATAGAGAAACAATATGAAGTCTGTTTTCTTGCTTAGCCATGCTGCATTTCAGCTCCACACACACACACACACACACACACACGCACGCACGCACGCACGCACGCACGCACGCACACACACGGACGCACGCATGCACTCACGGACGCACGCACGCACACCCCCCCCCCCCCACACACACACACACGCACACGATGGGCGGTCAATAGGTAATGCCTCGTAATTTTTTAAATTTTATTCAATAGAAAACAAAAATAACTAATATTTACATTAAAATGAAGCCCTAAGTTTGTGCCTTAAAAATTTATTATTTAATATAGTCTCCTTTATTCCGGGCCATGTCTTTCGATTAACGAGTGCACTGTCCTCGGCGACTCATCGGGGTCTTCGCTGGAGCTACGTAGTTCGTTCTTTGCTCGGCAGGCTGTCCTGCGGAAAGAGACCGATCCATATGGGATAAAATTCGATGCAATGAAGTCGATCCTCTCTACTTTTAAGACTGTTTTTGGGTGTCTGTCAACTTTCGGGGTACCCATTGTGCACACACCTGTGAATAACCCAGGTCTTTAATCATGGTCTGGGCACTGCCTTTACTAATGGACAACATAGAACATCCAGTGTTACCCGACGGTCACCAAGAATGATGTCATTAACTCGATGAATATTGTGTGGAGTCAATGCGGTTGACGGACGGCCAGTCTGCTTTGCGTCAGCCAGTGAGGATTTGCCTACTTCAGCTTCGCCACAACGACGTACCCAACGTCGGACAGTGTTAACAATTAACATCGACTGTTGAATCTCCATAAACAATAGAATACACAAACGTTTGCGGATGCGAATCTGGGTCTCGCCTTCAGCATTGAGGAATTCTACGACATTAAGTTGCTTTAACCGAACTTCTTCGGTGGCCATTTTTAAACCGTTACTCTTACGCAACATGTGACTGAAATTGACAGTGCAGAAGAGTGTTTGGGGAATGCCGCTAAATTAATAAATTGCACACCGATAAAGTATTTACATAGATAAAAAAATAGGAGGCATTACTTATTGAACGTCCCTCGTATATATGTGCGTGTGTGTGTGTGTATGAGTGTGCGCGTGTGCACGTACTGTTGTGTGTATGCGTGTGTGTGATAAAATATATAAATATTTTACAAACACACACATGTATATGTATATACAGCCTTTGCACCAAGGCAGTTATTGCATTGATTGTGACCTTGAATGTCAGCAATCACGGCGCTTTAATCAAATCATGATATTTCCCCAACACGAAGGGAGATGTTTTTCGCAAGTTCGACACCCAGACACGAATGCAACAAGCCATAAAAATGCGTTAGCGCAGTCTAGCGTGTGACTACGTTATGATTTACCCAGAAACACGGCAAGACTATAACTGTTATCTCTGATTATTGCATTTTGAGGGACTATAACATCAGAGCTGAACAGAACAAGAGAGATAGGAAACTAGCCAGCTTGAAACACATGTGTTTAAATGTTATAACTGTACTTTATACACTTACAGGCAAATCTCGGAGCGGGAAATGTTAACACGTCTGTAGATAATAAAAAAATGTGAAAGATAAAAATCTGGAACCTTAGTGAGAAGGCAGTTTTGAAGATTTGCATCTGTGACTTAGGAAATAACTTAAATCCTCTCTCTCTCTCTCTCTCTCTCTCTCTCTCTCTCTCTCTCTCTCTCTCTCTCTCTCTCTCTCTCTCTCTCTCTCACGCACACACAAGCACGCTCACACACACACACACCGACACACACATATACTCATTTATATAGTGGTTTATAATGAATTTGTCCCAGGTACATATGTTTTCGGCTCATTTAAACTATAGTATGTCCAGAAATTAATGCCGTCATTCACGATCAATTATTTTGAAAACTGTCTGTTGCATCGTTATGACATTTTTCCTACTGTCATATATTTACCCCCACCCAGGGAATATGTCTTTGATAGGTCCAAAAGCAACTTAAATCATCGAAAGCGGCGACATTTCTTTGATGTTTTGGGGAAAATGTAGTGAATTCACGCTAACAAACTAGTCGTACAGTAAACAACGTTATTTCTGGTAAGGACACAGGTACAAGGCGTAGCCAGATTCGTATGGGAGTGGGTGCAATAAAAAAAGTAGCTTAAAAGTCGACAGGGTCGACTGCATTGCACCGGGTTTTTATCCCATATGGCTCAGTCTCTTTCCACAGGGCGGAAAGCGTCGCACAAAGCACGAACTCCGTAGCTCCAGCGACGACCCTCGAAAGTCTCCAAAATGCACTCGTGAAATGAAGGAATCGAACATACAACCTTCGGAGCCCGAGTCAGACGGCTTGATCACTTCACCACGGAGACTCCTGAGAGGCGTGCAATGTGTAATATTAGTAAAGACAGAGAATTTACGGAGGCATGGGGTAAATAATTTGTAAATTGACAGGAAAGTAGAAGGAATATATTTCTTACATTATTTTTCATTTCCTTCTTGTTTCTTCAGTTGCTGGTTAATAATTGTACACAAGTATGCATGTTAGTAGGATGCATTTAGCTTTTTATATTGAGTTCGTGAAAGCTTCCAAATAGCTGTGCGTTAATGTGCGTATGGTGTGACCAGAAATGATACCGCAATTTAGTCATCTTGTGTAAATTTTTGAGGATCTGTTCAGCTGTCTGTGTTGTTTGTTCACGCGTACACATGGGTGACAGACCCGCTTTGAGTCTTCGTGAAAGATTGTCTACTCTGCTGTTTACCGTTCAGAGACGGAACATGATTACCTGTTTTGCACTATGAAAATAGCTGTCAGTGTCTCTGTAGTGGGCTCTCTTCTTAACGACCAAGATGTCCTCTTTTCATTGTAGTTTATAGATTGATTCGTATGCACGTGTGTTGTCCCCTAATTTGACAACGTGTTTGCTCTCACGTTTCTTGTTATACCACAATATGCCAGAGTCCATCGCAATATTACTCTTCTGTTGGTATTCAATGCGCTTAGTGTGTGTGTGTGTTTTTTTTTTTTTCAATACCAGTTGTTTGTCACCGATGAGGGCTTGCGGAATTGAAAATTCATCACTATGGAATATAAATTGTTGCCATTGACATTGTGCTGATGCTGTAATATTTAGGGCCTGCAATTCGTCTGAATGTTTGGAGCAAAATATCCCAGTAAGCGTGTACGCGGATTAAGGTCTGCGATCTGCTCAGACCTTAATCTGTGTCGGACGATTCCAGTAGGTTGATGACTGCTCTCGGTTGCATAAAATTCAATCCATCCTTTCTCCAATAGTCCTCTTCCTCTTTCAACACATGGTCCTCACATTTTCCCAGTAACTTTTATCAATATTTAATAGCGCGGACTGGATTAGTATCTTGACGTCAGACAATTTGAATATAGTATTGTCAGCTGCCACCTGTCCTTTAATTTTAGCCCGCACAAGTTCTATAGGGTTAAAATGAGAGTGGTACGGCGGAAGTCTCAAGCAACCATGACGATGCTCTTCTATCAACTTGTCGATTTGATATTTCTTGCTTTTTTGGCGTCTGTTTTACAAGGGACAACAATTCTAGCTAGAAATACCTTTCTGGAAATGGTATGTTTTCCATTCGGAGCCATATCTTTATTGCCCCCTTTGTACTCGATGCTGTAGGTATTTTGTCTTCTTGGGCAACAACATTGATATCAAGCATTGTCCATAATTGGACACGACGGTCTATCTAGGGATGGAAGCACAGTATTCTCGAGCCAATCTCTAAAAACATTACCATTCATCTTATTATGATAAGAAACAACGTTATTTCTGGTAAGGACACAGGTACAACGTTATTTCTGGAGATTATATGTTGCATAAAATTCAATCCATCCTTTCTCCAATAGTCCTCTTCCTCTTTCAACACATGGTCCTCACATTTTCCCAGTAACTTTTATCAATATTTAATAGCGCGGACTGGATTAGTATCTTGACGTCAGACAATTTGAATATAGTATTGTCAGCTGCCACCTGTCCTTTAATTTTAGCCCGCACAAGTTCTATAGGGTTAAAATGAGAGTGGTACGGCGGAAGTCTCAAGCAACCATGACGATGCTCTTCTATCAACTTGTCGATTTGATATTTCTTGCTTTTTTGGCGTCTGTTTTACAAGGGACAACAATTCTAGCTAGAAATACCTTTCTGGAAATGGTATGTTTTCCATTCGGAGCCATATCTTTATTGCCCCCTTTGTACTCGATGCTGTAGGTATTTTGTCTTCTTGGGCAACAACATTGATATCAAGCATTGTCCATAATTGGACACGACGGTCTATCTAGGGATGGAAGCACAGTATTCTCGAGCCAATCTCTAAAAACATTACCATTCATCTTATTATGATAATCCCTATTGTCTGTATGCTTTGATACGAACACGAGCCCATCATTCTATTGTAAGCCATTATGCGTATTACCAGCATGGGCCATGACCAAAAGCTGTCCTATATTACTGGACACACATCGCTTTATCTGTCCATCCACTGATTGCCATTCCTTATCACTTATGTTGTGCGCATTGATCCACATTTCATCCAAATACACTATGCCATAATTTTCTTTGCGCATTTCCCTTATGTCACGTAGGTATCTGCTTCTCATGGCTCCTAAATGCGGTTGCTCGCAAAGAATATTTCTACCTCCCTTGTACTTTCTAAAAGTGAAGATAATGTCCTGATAATTTTCCACAAAGTTGTTTTGGTTAGCTCTATGTTATTGTTCTTTCTCAACCAAACTCTAAGTTTTCTTACAGTCACTGTTTCTTTGGCATCCAGCATTTTTATAATGCTGGATAATCCTGGATATAACATCCAAAATTTTTATAATTTTAGGTGGCTCCGTGGCGAAGTGGTCAAGCCTTTTGATTCGGGTTCCAAAGGTTGTGGGTTCGATTCCTGGCCGCATCCTTCGGTTCACGAGTTAAATTTTTCGGAGACTTCTGTGGGTCGTCGCTAGAGCTGCGGAGTTCGTGCTTTGTGCGATGCTTTCCGCGCTGTGGAAAGAGACCAAGCCATATGGGATAGAACCGGTGCAATGAAGTCGACCATGTCGACTTTTAAGCGACTTTTTAAAGCATTTTTATAATAGCTCGCTTTATGACATCTTTGTCAAAGTTGTCTACAATAACCTTTCTACCTACCGTTTGGTTATTGCGTGGTGGTGTAATTCCAGATTCTTGCACCCATCGACGAAATGACCGTTTACTCAAACCCAATGCATGCACTGTTCTTTTTTCGGAATTTGTAATAGTATAAAACAGTTTCTCGCGATCAGCTTCTATACAAAAATATGTGTACAACTTCATAGCGATGCTTTAAAGTGTATACACAATTTTGCATTCAATCCCATTAAAAAATATTGACACATTTCAATGTTAGCGAAAAGTGGTAAGATTTAAAATAATAATAATAATAATAATCAGGTTTCATGAAATAACCCACAGTTTGACGACACCTCTGAACAGTCCCAGTTTAAACTGCGCGGGGTTCTTGGCATAAGGTCAATCCCGTGAAAACGTAAAATATTCAACACTGAACGCTGATTGTCTGGCTACGCTGTAATACATTTAAAATTAGGAGTCTTCGTGGCGAAGTGGTCAAGCCGTTTAACTCGGGCTCCGAAGGTTGTGGGTTCGATTCCGGGCCGCGTCCTTCGGTTCACGAGTTAAATTTTTCGGAGACTCCTGTGGGTCGTCGCTAGAGCTACGGAGTTCGTGCTTTGTGGGACGCTTTCCGCGCTGCGGAAAGAGACCGAGCCATATGGGATAAAACCCGGTGGAATGAAGTCAACCCTGTCGTCGACATTTAAAATTATGAACTTCATCTCTGACCCATAAATTATATACCGCATATAAACAAACTTTGAAATCTGCTGTAAAATCTCCAGAACAAAAATTGTTTTGTTGGGTGGACATAATGATAAGGTTATATGCTAAATCTCATCATTTACCTTCAGTTGGTTACTGAGATATGGAATTTTATATTGGGCAGACAAAAGTGAACACACTATAGACAGGGGATGGGGCTGACAGTTTTTCTCGCAGAAGAGTTTCTGGCCATCGTTTGACGACACTGTGTTGGTCCTAGGGGCACTTAACTACGAAAAACTTATGATAGGACTTAAATCCAGGAATAGGGAGTCAGCAGGCGATGCACTTGCGACGGTAGCCTCATATAGACAGAAAGACGGACAGACAGACATAAAGACGGACAGATAGACAGATGGACGGACATATAGACAGAAAGACGGACAGACAGACATAAAGACGGACAGATAGACAGATGGACGGACATATAGACAGAAAGACGGACAGATAGACAGAAAGAGGTACAAATAAACAGACAGATAGACAGAAAGACAGACAGACGGATAGACAGACAGATAGACAGATAGACAGACAGATAGACAGACAGATTAACAGACAGATAGACAGAAAAATAGACAGACATACATATAGATAGACAGACAGAATAACCGACAGATAGACATACATACATACAGACAGACAGACAGACAGACAGACAGACAGACAGACAGACAGACAGACAGACAGGCAGGCAGGCAGGCAGACAGACAGACAGACAGACAGATAGATAGATAGATAGATAGATAGATAGATAGATAGATAGATAGATAGATAGATAGATAGATAGATAGATAGATAGATAGATATACAGACAGACAGACAGACAGACATATCTTGTAGAAAATAACACGTTGTAAAAAGGAATAAGGCAGGAGTGATTGATGGAAAATGATAGCAAAAGAGAGCTGGCCTTAGTTTTATATGCCTGATTGATCTGTCTTTCGACGTCATGCGCAGCAAGTGGTTTTCAGGGCCAAATGTCTTCGCTAAAAAATTCACAAATAATAAAGCCAGCCAGCCATTTGGCAGCTTATCATGAGACAAAGTTGGGCGTATATTCGTTCACAAAGAAAGTGGCAACCGGTGTAGCGTAGTGGCTAGCATGTCTGCCTTCCCGCCTGGAGATTATATGTTGGAATCCCCCTTCAGGCGAGGATTTAACAAAACCATCCAGCATAAAATGGGTCCTATAGTGCGTTCACAAATGTTTGCAATCATTCACGTTAAATAATTTTGAAAAGTATCTGTTGCATTTTAATGAAAATTCTCCTACCGTTTTATATTTACTCACATCCAAGGAATGTGTCTTTGATAGGTCCAAAAGCAACTGAAATCATGGAAATCGGCGACATTTCTTTGATGTTTTGGCGAAAATGTATTGAATTCACGAAAACAACTTTGTTTTATGTCTTATTTAGTGATAGTTTAAAATTAAAACATCAATTTCTATCACGGCTGTATTTGTTGTTGAACAGCCTCTGTCGATAGTACGATCATGCGTTATTTTCCAGTCTCTTAAAATAATGCCGATTATCCGATGCCGAGAAGAGCAATGTTTAACGCAGCCTAAATATGACATATGTAAGGAGCTTGACGGCATGGAGTTTATTTTTGGAGGTAATCAATTTTACACAGGCTTATTCCTTTACTCCATTTTTGCAAGGTTTTAATAGCTTTTGTGTCGTCCCAAGTAGCAGGTTCTTTGCAGAAGGTCGCTCTCATCACGGCCCTCTGAAAAGTCTCTCTATCTCTGGCTATTTCTCCTATCCCGTGCACCCTCATGCCCAAGGTGTCTTCAATGTCACATGTGCTGATCGACCACTGCCTCTTCTTCCAGGAATCTTGCCTTCCATTTGATTCTGTGTAGGAATATATATTTCTGATATAGTGCACACTCGTTTCCATTTTCTATTACTTTGATTCCAATATTATGTGGTGAGGGAGAGAGGCCGGGGACGTTGGAACTCTAGCCTTGCATACATGAGACTCTGATCATTATCCCACATATGACAAATATTGTGATCTCTCTGAGGTAAAAAACGGGGGGGGGGGGTCGTCGCTGGAACTACGGAGTGAGTTCGTGATTTGTGCCATTATTTCGGCAGACTGCACTAAGGAAAGAGACCGAGCCATACGTGATAAAACCCAGTGCAATGAAATCGACCCTCTTACCTTGTCTTAAGGCGAAACAACAAATGCTTACCTGCACACTGCGTGGCGCCTACTTGGGCGTGTGGCTTATATTGATGTGGCGGTTAGATGCCCATCAACAGCACATAATCATCATCATCATCATCATCATCACCATCATCGTCATCATTTTTTTTTGGGGGGGGGGGGGGTTGTGTTTTTTTTTTTTTTTGCACTCGTTCGCTCGCTTTGAACTTAAGCGTAGTCCATAACATTATTTATAGTAGTGATGGACTGAATTTTGCATGTGGGTTAGCTTTCCCTATTAACAGTGTCCTTCACCATCAGAGATACTTGTAATTTACGTTCCCAAGTCAAGGACGACAGGTAAACATTGGAGTCCAGCTGTCCGGTGTAAGGGTTGAACCACTTACCTCGGCATCAGCAAAACGGATGTTTAAGAACACGTGTTCTTGCCCACTCGGCTCTGCTCTGCTCAATGGAATATTCATTCATGTACTAAAAAATGACACTACCACATAGATGCGATTGTATAGAAAACTGTTGAAAGTCACCTGGGCGGCTAAAATGACCCATTAAAATATTGTCAAAAAGACGAAATCACAAAGAAAGCTTATACCAAACACCAGAAACATGCAAACAATCAAGATATTTTGGAGTCCACATTATTAGAAGATAAAAACTGGATTACATTACGGAAACTGGAAATATTATTGGGAAAGATAGAAAGAAGACGACAGCGAGATAACATTCTCGAGTCTTTCATCATGGCATGGGGAATATCACCACATTAACTGACACATTTCCCCGGTGATCGAGAGTCGCGGAGAAGCATGATTCCCCAGGCCGGCTGGCTAGGCATTTAATTGCATATAATGATATATTATATCATATATCAGCATGTGCATGTATATGGAAGTATGCGATTGGGCGAGGACTCCATGAATAAATATGAATGTCGAAAAAAGGACCTGTCTACCGCTATTCTCATGCATATTCGCCACTCTACCGTTTATTGGCACAGACAAATTATCGGCCCTTGAATAAACAAACTCACAACTACTACATCATCAGTGTTGCCCGCTGGAGATTCCTGCTTGTTGATTACTCCTGACGTCCCGTGATATCTATATGGGTGCAGCTTCTGAACTTTGCTACGGCTACGGCGAGGGAAATGTATGACAGTGTACACAAGTTTGCTCGGTGCTCGGGAAATTGCTGTCTCTGAAATGACCTGTTAGGTGTATGTTCACAAAGCAATAAGAAAAAACAAGCAAACATTGATTTCGAATTTCGTTATTCTTGCGTGTACGAGTCAGTATCTCCTAGAAGTGAATAGAAATGTTTGCATTTCATAAATGGGCTGATTTTTTAGGCAACCTAGTTAATCATCATCATGAAATTCCTTGATGACTCGTGTGGGCGATCATGATTTTTCACATCTTGCGATCTCCAAAGACATATATCATTTGTGCTCTGATACCCTTTCATGCCATGACACAAGACTGTCAAGAATTTTATCTGGCGGTCATCATCTATCTTACTAATCTTTCTAGATGCCAAAATATATTCTAGTTTTTGTCTTCTTATAATGTGGCCCAACAATGGCGACAACTTCTTTCTGATGTTTGTGGTTAGTTGTTAATGTCTTTTAGCCTCTTTTAAAACGTTTAGATGTCTCATTTTGGTTGTCCTGTGTATTTTTAGCATTCGTCTTTATAACCACACCTCGAACGCTTCTACGGATGTGTTTTGCCAGTTTACTAATTGTCCAGGATTTGCAATCATATGTTATAAATGGTTCAATGTAACATGGAAGAATTGATTTTATAACTTTCAATGATAATGATTTATTTGTTACCTTCCAGTGACAATAATTAATTATGACAATTTATTTATTATATGATTTTCTTCATTTGATAGAATACAGTTTTTGACTGTTCTATTCTGTTCTTTATCTATGTGATGCATCTTCCATCTGATGTTATCCTCGTGCCTAGATATTTGAATGTCTGCACTTGCCACAAAATAGCATAATTTACTTTCATTGTACATTTAGGCACGATCTGTTTCTTTGACATCATTATTACTTCTGCCTTCCTATTATTTAAGCTACAGCCCAATTTATTCTAGTTCAGGTGTACATAACCGCCATCATCATCATAATGTGCCACGCAAATAAAAGTGGGAGATCATTGCCATCTCAGACGATCAAAGTCTAGAATCAGATCTGTATTCTTTCCCCAATTAGACTATTGTCGAATCATAGTGTAGATATACACAACGCTGGCTTTCTCTTCCCTACCATCCGGTTGCCGGCTCTGTGGCGATGGGGCTACATAGCTGCGGGAGATTTGGAAGCAGACCACCTTGCGCTGGTTTCCATGCAATGGTATGAGTTCCAGTGGTTCAGAAAGCAATGGCAAACTACTAATCGTAAATCTGCCCTGGAATCACAAATAGCCGAAAAATGTTGGGGTTGACTGCTACGTCCTGTCAAGAATATGCAACTTACTAACAATCCGGTGGTTAGCAGGTTGTCTTTGTCTAAAGAAACAAGTCCTTGAAGACAGTAGGGGGGGGGGGGTAAGGGGGCCCTAATTCACATAATAGTAGCATCACAGAGTTTCTATCACAGATAGTAATAGCACATAGTTTCTATCACAGATAGTAATATCACAGAGCGTCTATCACATATAGAAAAATCACAGAGTTTGAAGGTTTTTAAAAAAAAACTGAGTTAGCTTCTTAACATTATTATTAACTCCCTTCCTTGCCATGCCCATCACCTGTGTTGTTGCACGGCCACTGGCTGGATATTCACGACGCACCTGCATAATTTGAGGCCACGCTGGCATTTTCCATCTAGTGGAAGTGCCTGGTAGTAGGTTAGGCTTCTACATACGGTAAAAGCTGAAGATAACAGTTATCCCATGTCTGATAATGTTGTCGCGGTGTGAAGTGATAGATCGTCACATATTCTTGGCCACAGCATATGGTGTAGGGTGGCCAGTTCTCCCCCTCACCGCCTTCCCTTTCCAAACAATATTGAAAAGTGTCTTCTACCCATGTTTATGAGGCTGGACGCCCCAGCGCCGTCATTATCATCATCATCAAGTGCCATGCCAGCTGGCATAGGCGTTCATGTCTCTCCGCAGATCTCGGTCTTCGGTGTTCTGGATCAACTCTGCTGCAAATATTCATGCATGCCGCCGTCTCAATCCATCCAGAATCATTTCTCTTGGTCGGTCTTTGCCTCTCGTCCCCTCGATCTTTCCAGTCGTCACGATGTTCTCCAATGCCTCTCTTCTCATCATATGAATAAAGAACGCTGTTTGTCGCTTTGTTATTGTCGTATATAATGTTCTAGTTTCAATAGCCTCTTTCAGGCAATCGTCGTTAGTTACGCGGGCAGTCCATGGAATTCGCAACATTCGTCTTATAAACCACATCTATGGTCTTTCTAAATTCTTCCTAATTTGTTCATTTACATTCCAAGATTCACTGTTCTATATAGCACTTCAGCACTCTCTTACATTCAACGATACTGACTAATTGCATAAGATACTTTTCAATTTCTGAAATACAGCTTTTGCTTGCCATTTTATGCTCTTAATCTCTGTTATGCACCTTCCGTCCTGATGAAAAAAAAAAAACACCCTGTCTCTGATGGGGACTGAATCTTGACCACCGTCTTCGCAGGCAAACGCACTAACCATTGTGTTACCGCGGCTTCACATATAACGACATATGTTCATAGCACATAACGACATAAGTTCGTAAACAGCACTGAAAGAAGAGCAGCTATTGACACGTAGCCTATTATATTAGGCTTTGACGATAAACTGAACATGTTTACAGCAATAGAATATTACTTATAAGAAAACGTCATGGACTGAATATACGTTTACATCATACACATCTATAATTTCAGCATGTGTCACCATTATTATAGAATCAACCAAACGACTATTAACTTTACTACACAATAAACCAAATGATTACTGTCACTGTCATCTACTGTCTATAGTACCTTTCGGTGTAGGATAAGGGGAGGGGGAGGGGGTAGGGGGTCTTGAACCTGAGGAATTAAGGCCGCCTGGCTAAAGCAGTTACCGCGAACTGCGCAGGTTGGGGTTTTTGTTTGGTCCCCGACATAAAAACATTCACACCTTACCGAGGATTCTAACCCGGGTCTACAGAAGAAAACCCGACATTCTTAGCCACTCGGCCAGCCGCTCCGCAGCGATTATTAATATTACTATATCAACAAAAGTAATTAACAATACCTCATTATCAAACAAACGCTATTAACATTACTATAGAATCAAGGAAACGACTACAAATCAACTATAGAATCAAGGAAATGACTACCAAACGACCACTAATATTACTTTATTTAACAATCAAATGTTACTAACAATACTAACGAATCAACCAAATGCTACTAACATTACTACAAAATCAATAGGACATCTATTAACATTAATATAGAATCAACCAAACGTCTGTTAACATTACTACGTAGTCAGCTAAACTACTAGTAATATTACTACAGCATTAAATAAACTACTACTAACATTGCTACATAATTAATTAAGTGACTACTAACATCACTACAAAATCAACTAAACTACTACTAACATTCTACAGAATCAATCAAGTGATTTCTAATATTACTACAGAATCAACTAAACTACTGCCAGTACCAGCATTACTATAGAATCAACTAAACTACTAGTAACATTACTACAGAATCAACAAAACTTCTATTAACATTGCTACAGAATAAATAAAGTATTAATAATAATTACTACAGAATCAACTGAACTGCTAGCATTGCTACAGAATCAACCAACTGACTAATAACATTACTAAAACAACAACCAAACAAGTACCAAACGCTATTAACATTAGTATTACTATTCTTTCTATACATGATGAGTCACTTACAAATCAAAGCCACATTTCCTTTCTATCTGTCTTGTTCATATTATCTTGTTCTTCCCATCACCGTTTCATTTTTATCTTAGTTTATCGCGTTCCTGTTTTGTGTCCTATTTCTTCTCTAACATCTCTACTGTTCTTTCTCATCTCCTTTTCTATCATTCCTCTCATGCTTCCTTGCCTGTCTTTCTCTTATGCTTTCTTTCTTTAACCGTTATTGCTTTTCTTTATGTCTGCCCCTGAAAACATTTGAGAAAATAAATCCCGAGTTAATAACATACATATTGTAAGATTCCTTCCGTCCCTGGATTGCACGGTTTATTGAAGCAATATCAAGTGGGCTGAAAGTAGGCTATAGACTGGCTATTCCTTATTTCACGAAAATCATGATCTGTGTGCTGGAACCGCCACACTCTCGTACACCGTGTCAGGGGTGCGAAGCAAAGCAAATTGGATTGTACCACCCCTTCCAATGGCCACAATCCCTCGTGCTGTTTCCAGCAACAGGCATCACTTAGTTACATCTAAGTCGTAGTGATGGCTGGGTGGTGTCTTAGTAATTAAAGAACCCAGATTGGATAATGCGGATTTTTGGGATTTGATCTGTACTTATTCTTAGAATTATAAATCAATATTAAATTATGCAGTTGTTGTTAAAATTATTACAGGATTAACTTTGTGTTGGTTATAGGAATTATAGAACACGGTTAGCTTTGTCTTGGTTCTATGAATTATGGGAAATGAGTGGCTGTTATATGGTGAACTGTTAACTGTATTTGTATCCACAGAATAAAGACCGCACACAATAGTCTATATGCACTCATAGGACAATCGAAAATTGCTAACTTTGCAAGTTTAATAAAATTATAGGAACATTATTAGTTCACAATTTATCCAAAGACGTAAAACCAATTATAGATGCGTATTAACGGTTGCGTTGCTGCAATAGTTAGAACGAGATGCTGGCAATGGCATCAGCCCCATTCTCGTTCGTTATGCGAGGGAAAAACTGGCTACTTATTTCTCCGTGCACCCAGGCTTTCAAAAGGTGATGGACCTTCACACATCCACACAACCTTCTGTTAAAAAAGTCGCTTAAAAGTCGACAGGGTCGACTTCATTGCACCGGGTTTTATCCCATATGGCTCGGTCTCTTTCCGCAGCACGGAAAGCGCCGCACAAAGCACGAACTCCGTAGCTTTTAGCGACGACCCACAGGAGTCTCCGAAACATTTAACTCGTAAACCGAAGGACGCGGCCCGGAATCCAACCCACAACCTTCGGAGCACGAGTCAAAAGGCTTGACCACTTCGCCACACATGTATAAATTATCTATTTCATTCTGAATACATCTACTATGAGATCTCCTCTTCCCCGCCTCACCGGCATACTTGGATTATGATAGAGAGACATTTCGAAAGACGGTTATGGGAGAAACGCTCTGCATAGAACAGACCAAAGGATGAGTGTGAGATGAGGTGTTAGACAATATACACATGAGCAACTGGGGTAAACGACTACATGTATATCATCATGATGGGCGGAGCTGTGAAGTGACATGTAAGTTGAGTTGAGTTGAGTTAAGAACCGACATCACTGCACTCAGGACATTCCCATACGTTCTCCGTCCCCTCGTTCAACAGCCAGCGAAGAGTCATACTACTAATCGTTCCCACAGCTATCTGATTTAAAGTTCTCCTGGTCTTCCCTTTCAGTTTTGAGATTCTTCCAGAACCCCTGCCGATTCCCAGCAATCTCATTCTTTCTACATACGGGTTCTCAATCTGTTCCCCCGCCTTCTCCACCTGGTCCCACAAAGGCACGACAACCTCCCCCTTGTCCATAGGCAGACTACCTCGAAGAGGTGCATTCCCTGCCAGCTTATCAGCCCTTTCATTCCCCCACACCTCCCGCATGGCCAGAGCGAAATATCCATACAATTCTCACAATCTGTGAACTCTGAAGCGAGGAATGCCAAGTCACATGAAACATTCCTTTCTCCACCTTACTAAGCATACTTTTTTAATCCGTAGTGAATACAATGTGTGTTGCAGTAATCTCCTCTAACCAACGGAATACCGCTGTTACTGCTTCCACCTCCATTCTCATGCTGGAGGTCGTAGTCTCATATGTCAGACTCTCCGTTTTCAAGACTCGTCCGTTAGCCTTTGCGAATGTAAGTAAAGTAAAGGACCCCTTTTCACACGTTAAAGCGCATGAAGCATATGATGCTAGACCTAAGTGTGCCCACAAGGAAAGCAAAGAATAGCAACACTGCAGCCTACCACGCATGTCGTAAGAGGCGACTAAGGAGGCTTGATGGTTCCGTCGCCCTGCTACTGAGTGAGTGCGTGGCCCGACACTGTGAGCTGTGAGTTTCGTGTGAAATGCTTTTGAATCTGCCCGAGGTTTTTTGGAACGTGACTGCATGTTCGGAGCGATGGTAGATGGCTATGTCCCAGAGTTGACTGGTTTTTGCCTTATGCAGAAATGCGTGGCTGCTGGGCTTTTGGTTGACTGCCACTGCCATCGACGATGAACTGTATATTCGTGGACTGTGTGGGTGAACATCTAGGAAACATCCAGATGGGAAAATGACTGCCGATTCCGTCAGAGATGAACTGGGTGTTTTGTGGGGGACTATTGTGTTGACATTCTGGCGGCGGCATTATGCACAGTGTATCTGTGCTGGCTGTTGTTTGTCGAGACTCCTGTCTTTTCCACTTTTCACATTGGGCAGTGGGGAGCGTTTTGTGTGATATTCACTGGCACAGGAACGGAGCATAATGGGGACAACCCGTTGCTATGAGGTTGGAACTAAGACTAACTAACTAACTAACTAACCTAAATGTGCATAGACCGATCGGTTCTTGGTGGCCGACGTGGTTAGTACCACGCCGGCCGTCTTCACTTCCAAAAACATTTCTTGGTACCCAGTGTAGGCGGCTTGACCTAGGAGTCCAGATCAATTAAAACAAATGGAACCCGTCTTGATGCGAATCGATTTCATCGCCATATTCATTGGATACACTAGCACACTCTATTCATTGGAAATACTAGAACACCACATTCATTGAATATACCAGCACACAATATTCATAGGCTATACTAGCACACTATATTTATTGGAACAACAAGCACACCATATTCATTGGAAATACTATACTAGCACACCATATTCATTGGAAATACTATACTAGCACACCATATTCATTGGAAATACTATACTAGCACACCATATTCATTGGAAATACTATACTAGCACACCATATTCATTGGAAATACTATACTAGCACACCATATTCATTGGAAATACTATACTAGCACACCATATTCATTGGAAATACTATACTAGCACACCATATTCATTGGAAATACTATACTAGCACACCATATTCATTGGAAATACTATACTAGCACACCATATTCATTGGAAATACTATACTAGCACACCATATTCATTGGAAATACTATACTAGCACACCATATTCATTGGAAATACTATACTAGCACACCATATTCATTGGAAATACTATACTAGCACACCATATTCATTGGAAATACTATACTAGCACACCATATTCATTGGAAATACTATACTAGCACACCATATTCATTGGAAATACTATACTAGCACACCATATTCATTGGAAATACTATACTAGCACACCATATTCATTGGAAATACTATACTAGCACACCATATTCATTGGAAATACTATACTAGCACACCATATTCATTGGAAATACTATACTAGCACACCATATTCATTGGAAATACTATACTAGCACACCATATTCATTGGAAATACTATACTAGCACACCATATTCATTGGAAATACTATACTAGCACACCATATTCATTGGAAATACTATACTAGCACACCATATTCATTGGAAATACTATACTAGCACACCATATTCATTGGAAATACTATACTAGCACACCATATTCATTGGAAATACTATACTAGCACACCATATTCTCCGTTGGGAGCTGCGGTAGCGCAGCTCCTAGAACGTTCGAGTCTCCTCAGAGGCTATGATTGTTGTTCAGTCCTGGATCGTCTCAGTTTAAAATGGGTACTCTCCTGGACGAGCCCAGTAATTTTAGCGAACGAAAAAAAAATGGGTACCATTTTACACAACATACTCAACTCAACTTTGAGAAATGCAGTATTCTGAGAAATGTATTATTCTTCTCTGTTTATTACTAAATCAACTTTGATTATTTCAGGTGCTTTTCAGTGTTCTTAAAAACCTCATGTGATGCATACGATCAGGGTTATTTTACATGCCACCAAAACATTTACTGACGTTCTTTAATTGTGTACATTTGTAGAGGATGAAACTGTTGTATCGTCTTGTTTGTGGTGATCACTTTGTAGATGAAGCAGTAAACTATACAAAGTGGTTCATTACCTCGCTTGATCACGCCTTAATTTAGCCGCTCATGTGAATTTATGAATGGATCTCATTATCTTGATCTATTAAAGATTTCCATTAGCAGATCATCATCGTGATTTGATTTGTCGCGTTTATTATTTTCAAGAAAATCATCACATTTTTATAATTGTCCCCAGAGATTAAGAGAAAAGGCGCAGTGTTCTCGTATGAATGAGGTGTTATTTTCTTCTTTCCTTTGGCAATTTCAAGGATGTAATCTGTTGAACCACCCAAGAAGACATGCGTCTTGACCGTATCTTAACTGCAAATTCTGGCTGAAATGCGCTGCACGATGTGCAAACTTCAATATCCTAGATAATACAAAGATCTTCAAATGATGACGTAAAACTGTATAGAACAAACATTTTAGTTAATGAAGCAGCAACATCCAAGGCCAATCAGAAAAGCTTTCATTACCTAATGTAGATATTTTTGTTCTCGAAAACGTGAATTGTATAGGGAGAATAAGATAACCGTGTAGTAATGGATATTATGAGTTGACTTTAAAGGAGAAATAGAAAAAAGTAATAGCATTGCGGAAGGAAAACTGAAATATAAAACAATTGTGGGAACTCTCCAGAATTGGCAGCTGAAATATTAGAATTTTGTATAAACCGGAAAATACAGCACACATGCAGATGAAATGAAATATTATACAAATAGAATTTTAGGATTATGTGAAATAAGATGGACGGAGCTGACAAAAACCTCAACACAAGTGAAACAGTGTTGCTTTCAGGCCATCCAGAGGAAAATGCCCCTCACAGTGAAGAAAGGGTTCTAATGTTAAATAGACAGAAAAAGCACCAAAAGAATGGGACGCTGTGAGTTTTAGAATAATAACAGCAACATGTAGATTCACTATAAAGGCATGTGCCAACCTTTTATTTCCAACTAATATTACCGATGAAAGTAATAACTATATTTTTTTCATACAAACGAAATTTCGAGACACAAACAACTGCTCTAATCGGGGCCACCGAGTATGATTATTCAGAAACAGTTCTTTATCAAAAGGACGGAAAGAAATCTGCCCACTGAAGCAGCAATAAAGTTTACGTCTCAGTTGTAAAATTGAGAAAAGATCAATAAACTAAATAAACCGAATATATGAAGTCACTGTTAAAAGAAAAGCCAGGAAACATATCAATAACTGAATATATTGCTAGTCTGCGAGTAAAATTATTTCTGGAACGTTCTGCAGCATTTATAGCTCATGTCAAGGGAATTACAGAGAAGACAGTCCCAGCGTATCTGCGGTTCATAAAAGAAAATTATATGAGAAATAAAACAGATTATTTTCGCATTCAGTAATAATAGATAAATAAGTAGAGATTAATTGCTTTTTTCTGCAAAACTGATGGATAATGAATGGAGAAGCAGGCACAGAATTATTTTATTTGTATTACAATGTTAAATAAGCAAACAAAAATACATTTCATGACAAAATATTATTAAAATAAATCAGAGTGATCTAAATTTGCTGTACACCGTAAAATGAGCTAATGAATGTGTTTCCTAACTAGAGAATAAGGAACATGTTTTGGTAGAATTATCCTCAACATTTTCCTCTCTTTTATTCTTCACCCCTGTTAGATCTGTCAGCGTGAGGTTAGGGAGAGCCACCCGTGGAATGTTCTGGAGTGCTTTAAACATGGTGGTATTCACATCCTCAGAAATTCCAGTAATCCGCCGTTTGCTGTGGGGTCATCTAGACCTATTTCTTTCCTTTAGTAGTAATGTGTTTTTGATTGTGAGTAGTTATTTGTGTATGCGAGGAAGAGCATCTGTGTGTTATTGAGTGGATGAATAACTGTGAGAGAGTATGTAAATGATGAATGTGATATATATATATAAACTGTCAGTTACTGCCAATATAGTACCTTGCGGTGTATGGCAGAGGGGTCTTTGAGCAATTTTCCTTTGTTTCTAGAACTGTAGCGCAAAGACCCCTCTGCCATATATATATATATCAATCATTGGCACCTTGCCGTCTTGACAGACGATAGTTTGTGCTTTAAAAAGGCATAATAACTTTTAACTATGGCGGTAGCGAGTGTGACTGATAAGGCCAATTTGCGCTGTAAATGTCCGTTCACAGTGGGTGCATGTGAACACGTGGTCATTTCCACCATCATGCACCATCTTACGTCTCAAACGCTTGGTGTGTGACTTTTCTGCAATAATTTTCTCCTTTGACTTTATTCCATTTCTGATATTTGCCCTCCATGCAACACGTTCAGCGGCGACTTGCTCCCAATGTGCATTATCAATGCCTGTATCAATCATGTCCCGCTTACACACATCTTTGTATCGTAGTAGAGGCCGACCCTGAGATCTCTTACCCATCTGTAATTCACCAAAAAAGATATCCTTTGGTATTCTACCATCATCCATCCTCCTAAGATGTCCTATCCATCTAAGTCTACGAAGACTGATATATATATATATATATGTGTGTGTGTGTGTGTGTGTATGTGTGTGTATGTGTGTGTATGTGTGTGTATGTCTGTGTGTAAGACACAGACTCTGCTATTTCCCCCGTCCATCATTTACGTGGTCGGCCTCTTCGTCTACATCCATTTGGTCTGTACATCAATTCTTGTCGTGGTATACTAATAGTTGGTAACCTACTTGCATGGCCAAACCATTTGACTTGCTGCCTTCTAGCTGTCACAGAATGATGATAGTTCAGTGATTCCCAGATAAAATTAAATGTAACATTAATGGGAATATAGGAGAAGGGTTAACAATCGAGTCGTTCAATCTGAGAGAAGGATAAATGGAAGGTTAGTGACCGAATATAAAAATAGGATACCGTGTAAGGAGTCATTTCTTCTTCTTCTTTCGTTCGCCTAAAATATGTTTATAACTGCAATGTTGTCTCTTGTATGAATATAACAGTCTTTTTTAGTTCATTCAGCGGTCCATAGAGTTTATCTTTCGCTGTTGTCTCTCTAGGTTAGAAGGTTCGCCTGGATATGTTGTAGTTGGAGTCATTGACCAGCTCTGTCAACGGGAAAACGAACGGACAGAACGACGGGGGAAACTTCGACACCGGACAAACACCGGGAGACGGTGATCAAAGAATAGATCTCTTTGAAGTGCGACGAGCGATGAACGAGGGAACTCAGGGGAACAGCGTAACAACGGAAAGAAACGAACAAATAATCACTACGTGATTTTACCGCATTTTGATGGGCACGATACGTCAAAAGACGAGTGTTTAGGTATGAAAATCACACACTAACGGAGGATGGGCCACTCGTTATAAATAGTAGAAACGGGGGTTTGCTGTTTAGTGTGTGTTCCAAACTGGGCCGGATTATCTATGCATCCTGAGTGGGGAAAGAAATACACGTCCCTAATGGTTGAAAGAATATGGGATATTAGTGTTTTATTCGCTAGTGTATTTCAATTCCAGGATGATAAGTGAATATATAAGGTATTATAACCTTAGAGTAATAGTTTTAGCATAGGAAAATAGATGTGTGTGCATAGCGTTTACCATTACTTTCTATTAGTGAATAGTTTAGACTTTGGTGAATTCATATGTCTTATGTTGGTGTTTACTTCGGAAGCCTTGTCATTACGGCTGGAGAAGGACACTTGCATAAGTAGTATTAAGTGGCAGAAGCCTATCACTTGATATGTTATACTTCTCACAGGTTCCAATTCCCATCCGGATATATCAGAGAAGATAGACACATACGTCTTGTGTACAGGAAAAGCTTTGTTGATAAACTCAAGGCATTTCATTTGTGAGGAGAGCAAATACCTCAATAAACCAAGGAATAACCTAGACAAGGTCTAATACGAAATAAAACATACCTTTAAAGGAACTTTGAAAAAGAAGAAAAGAATATCCAGATAACCAAAGTAATAATGGAAAAAGAAAGATAAGTTTGCAGAAAGCAGAGCAAAATAAAACTACATACGTCTTGTACGCATAGTTAAGAAACAATAGACAAGTCAAAACATTGCTACTCATTAGAGACAATATGCAGAACTGTGGTGATGTAGTTTTTTCGGTATGGATAATTAATTTCATGAAACAAACTCGGGCGAAGTCATAGACTTACTGGAATATTATTACGTTACGGTGATCCAGTGGTGAACAGTTTTGTTTCGTTCAATAACGGATTTACCATCAGACTCAAGCATACGGAACATCCAGGGTGAGACCTTTCCTGTTTTATGTGATGTCCGGTGGTTTGGCAGAATGATTGGGCGAGATGTGATACCGCTGCTAGACATTACGAGTTCATTCTTGCACCAACAATAGAATACACTAACACTACGTTTACACAGCCCATACATACACCAGACATAGTTTTTATTAATAAATATTTTATTAATCGTTGAAAGGAACTGTTGTCAGAGTATGTGTTGAGGGAATAATAGAGAGAGAGAGAGAGAGAGAGAGAGAGAGAGAGAGAGAGAGAGAGAGAGAGAGAGAGAGAAAGGAATAGATATATGGAAGGGAAGACAGAAGGGAGGAGTGTAGACAGAAGTCAGTCAATAATCCCAAAAGATAATAAGCTTGAAGATGTGCTTGTTGATTCCACTTTCCTCCCGGGAAAATAAGCGACACTAGCAAATTCTAGCGCTGCTTTAACCCCCACTTTAGTCCTGATTTCTTCATTTCTGATCTGATCTCTTCTTGATACATTGAGTATTTTTCTCAGGAATCGCATTTCTGTTGTTGTGATTTTTCTTTTCTCTTTTTCTGTCATTGTCCAGGTTTGGCATTGGTAACATAGAGTTGGTGGGAAGATTGTGTTGTAAAGTGCTTTCTTAGTAGTTATTGATACATGCTTATTCTTTAGTATTGGTGCCATTTGTCCAATGAGTTGGTTTGCCTTATTGCATCTATTTTCGATCTCGTCTTCTGATTTGCCATTTGATAATATTATACCGCCTAGGTACTTGAAACTTTTTACTTGTGTCAGGAGATTTTCGGTTAGGTGAAATGTTGTTGTTTTTCTTCCTTAGGTATTGTCATTACATCTGTTTTACTTGTGCTAATTTTCATGTTATGTTTCCTTACACATTTCGTTTGAACTATTCATCTGGTCTTGTAATTCATCTTCTGATTTTGCTATTAGTGCTTGGTCATCCGCAAACAGGAGTTCTCTAATGGTGTAATTTACGGATGGTTCTTTTCTGTGTTCTCGTCATGCGGTGTTTTTGTGGTCTGTGTTTGGCTGGTTTCTTTATAAATGTTGTCTATATAGGTTATGAACAAGAGAGCGGACAGGACACAACCTTGTCATACTTAAGATCTTATGGTGAAGGGTTCTGAGTGTCCTCCAGTTGCTCTAATTATGCTTTCACTGTTGTTGTATAAGCTTCTTCACAAATTTGTTAGATGTGTACTCACTCCATATTGAGTAGTTGTAGACCGACATACCTCATGTGGTATGTCGCAGGCACTTTTCCTCTCTCTCTCTCTCTCTCTCTCTCTCTCTCTCTCTCTCTCTCTCTCTCTCTCTCTCTCTCTCTCTCTCTCCAAACTATCCTGCTTCTCTGTGCCTACCCACATCTTGTGTATCACCAGTGGTCGGACCTTATACAACCCCAATAACACAAGCATTGAGTGATATGATCTTATAATACGTGGTATAACAATCAACCTTACTTACCCTATTTCATAGGGAATAGTATGAGTGAAGCCTCGTATTTGTAGACCAACCTACTCCGCATACCCCATGAGGCACATCACAGGAATGATACCCACCTCCCTCTCTCTATCCCTCCCTCCTCCACCTCTCTCTCTCTCTCTCTCTCTCTCTCTCTCTCTCTCTCTCTCTCTCTTCTTATATATATACATTGCACATGCCCATGTACACTAGTGTATGAATGTCTGTTGAGCTGTGTATATGTATGTATGTACGCTCACGCATATCAGTCCACCCAGACTTTAGGACTTTCCACAAAATAACAAATATGAGTGCATAATGTGATTTTGGTTAGTACCACCATTATGCTTACGCCCACTAATGCTTCGTTAGTACATGCACTGAGATTGCTCAGTGACCCTTACCAGACCAGTTGCCGTCCTGCCCTCCTGCCTCCGCCCCTTCTTTCTATGTGCTCACTGAACCGTAACACCTATCATCCCGCCACCATCCTACATCTCACTACGTCGGTTGGGTATAAAAAAGAATACATCAGAGATATTCTGAGTTATTCACAGATAGGAACTGTGAGGTAAGTACGAAATTTTTTTTTCAATTATAATTTTCTCTTCATTGCTTTAATTTTTTCATCCTTTTGTTCTTCTCGTCCTCTCGTCATCTTTTGATGTAGCCACTGGAAATCTCCTTGACTATATGTTGTGTTTGTGAATGTGTTTGTTTGCTGCTGTCCTGTATGTGTCGTAAATCTGTTATGTAAAGCTGCACTACGTTGTGTCATTTTATATTGTTTACATTTTCACAGCTTTACCACAGTTCCACCCAATTTTATTCAAATTTTTAATTAGTCTTGTTAAGATACATTAGTCTTGCAGAAATACCTTTGTCTTGTTGAAATACATTAGTCTTGCTAACATACATTTGTCTTGTTGAAATACATTAGTCTCATTGAAATACATTTGTCTCACTGAAATAAATTTGCTTTTTGCATTAGTCTTGTTGCACTACAGTCTTGTTGAAATACATGTTTCTTGTTGAAATACATCCGGTTTGTTGAAATGCATTTATTGTGTTGAAATACATCCGGCTTGTTGAGATGCATTTATTTATCTTGTTGAAATGCATTTATCTTGTTGAAATACATGTCTCTTGTTGAAATACACCCGGCTTGTTGAAATGCATTTATTTTGTTGAAATACATGTTTCTTGTTGAAATACATCCGGCTTGTTGAAATGCATTTATCTTTATTAAAATACATGTTTCTTGCTGAAATACACCCGGCTTGTTGAAATGCATTGATCTTGTTGAAATAAATGTTTCTTGTTGAAATAAATTAGTCTAGCTTATATAAACTAGTCTTGCTGAGATAAACTAGTCTTGCTGAATGACTCTCAAACAAAAGTATGCTTATTGTAAATTATATCACATCGGATGATTCCCTGATCCCATCTGTAAGTCGTAAGGGTGACATGATGGAAAAGCCAATACTGAAAAGTTTCTCATTACTGTCTGTTCTCAGTGATATGTCTTACCGTCGTAATAACGTAGCCTGCCTATTCTTTGATATTTTAACAACACAATTTCCTTTGCCCTGCTCTTCTGTGTTTGCCTCCAGCCTTCTCCTGAATAATTACTTTGGAAAGATATTCATAACAGGCCACATGACCAAAAGAAGACACACTTTCTGTATTTCTCAGTTGATAGAAGTGGTTGTGTTGGCCTGTGTACGTGATTTTTTTTTTTTCAATCTGGCATAAGAATTTGTTTTGTGTTGTTTCTAGCAGATGTGAGAAAACTTACAACTATTAGATATAAATATGCGTAGTTAAAAAAAAAAAAACCCAACATATCTTTGAAATTTTTTGGCATCATTGGGATGATTTGGAGGATTGGATCGCGATCAACAGTGGTTCCAGCAAGACGGCTCCCCACACACACACACACACATCAAATTACTCTCTAGCCTGACTGAGAGAGCGATGTCAGGAGAGCCTGATCAGCATGAAGTGAGACTTGGAATGGGCACCGCATTCACCTGACTTGAACCCCCTAGATTTTTATCTACGGAGGTATCTCAAGGATAATGTGCACCAGAACAACCATCAAACGACTGGTGAACTGAAGGCAGTAATCACATAAAACATCAGGGCAATTCCCACAGAGGAATCCTGTCGAGTAATTGACAATTTAACGCAACGTATGCAAGTCTGCATCCAACGCTGGAGGCCATTTGGGGCATAACTTTTATGCAACGTGACCGAGGTTAATGAAACGTTTGGAAATTATTGTACACACACTGACGTTTACGTTCACCAAATTTCAAGAAATATGCTTGACCTTTGTAGGATTTAATACACTTTTTATGGGTTCTGTTTTTGTGTGTGTCACCCTGTAGTTTAATCTTCAGAGGAGGTATTTCACAATATTTTGTCAGCAGCGCCAATTTTGTAAATTTTCCTTTGTTTCTAGAACTGTTGAATGGTTAAACGTCAAAATTAGCACGTAAAATCTGTCCTTGTGCACTGCAGCGAATATGGAAATGATCTAATATAATATCACCAGATGTTCCACTAAAAGTAAAACAAGCCTAAATTGGCTACGTGTAAACATTAGCCGTAACCTATTCATGTTATATTTAACCGAGAAACTTAATGAAGTTTATGGCAAGCCAGAATAAATGAAATTAGATAGAAATATCAATTGGGAAACCATTTGAGGCATTAAGACAGTTCATAAATAAATACACATTTACTGTTTGACGCTAATAGAAGTAGAAGAAAGAAGTAGAGACTAGAGGACATAACAGACAACATAAAAATTGAAACTATAGCCTCTGGGATTTTTTTCACTTGGACTTCTAGTGACACAATTTTTCCTGGTCTCTGGGTTGTGAGATCAGACGCCCGTGTGTGTTGTTGCGCACGTAAAAAATCCTTTGGCAGTTGGAAATCGAAAAAGAGTAGCCTGACGGCCCTGCCCGGGCACACTTTCGAGTTAAAAATCTACCCAAAGTATTTCAGAATCCTTACCGATGCTACGGAGTTCGTGCACAGAGCTGAGATTCTCTGGACTCAGGCTTGAGTTAGGAGTAGAAAGGAGCACTTATGGGTAACACCAGTGTGCCGTGATGTTGATCCGTCGACTAAACTAAACTAAACTGAAACTATAGCTACCGACCGGGAATTTAACCTATCACCTCCAAATGACGACAGCGCCTCGCTACAGGAAAAAAGTATTTAGTTTGTCATACATCGAAGTATACTTGTTCCTGCAGCTAGGGGCTGTTGTCATTTGGGGGTGACAGATCAGAATTCCGGTCGGTAACTTGCTTCATTTTGTATGTTAGCTAGAGTGTCCTCTGTAGCTATTTCTTTCTTCTGCCAAACAATACGTGTGCATTTATTTATGAACTATATTAAATTAGAACAGACAAGGCACTTTCAATCTACACTCGTTTTGTATTTGAGAGTTTACTTTTGGAGTGGGTCGTGAGAGTTGCACCGGAAATCAAAGAAACATAATTAGATTGTTGTTGTTGTTTAATTACGTTTGTGGTTTCATTAGTTAATGCATAAATTCCACGCTTACTTTTTCCCAAAACGTTTACCCGTGTTAGAACAAAGACAATTTTAGGAAGTGGACGACAGCAAGTTCATTCTAACTATTATTATTATTTTCTTTCCCTTATCCTTTACAGGACCTTGCAGTCAACACCAGCATTATTCAGCTGCTGTTGATGTCTTGACAAGTTTTATGTTCAGTAGTTTAGCATTGCTTTCTGAACGACTGGCTCACATACCCTCCGTAAGGAACCAACGTGACGCGATCCGCAGCCGAATCTCACGCAGCTGTGTTTCTTACGAGAGTATACGGGATTACGAACAACGTCCTTAACGCCTACGCCAGGGAGACCGACCATTCTACTTATAGGAATACCTAATTTACCCTACAACCATGCATATGTGAGCAACAATTTTAATTATTACAAGTTAATAAAATCATGATTATACTTTTTTCATTTTTGAAGGAAAATTATTTCAAGTTAATATAATAATGATTTTACTTTTCCATTTTTACAGGAAATTTTTTTTTTTTTTTTTTTTTTTTTCCGCGTTTCCATCCTGTTTCAGGATATTGCGGTCAACACCAGCATCTTTCAGCTGTATGTTGATTCCTAGGCTAGATTACTCAAGTTAATAAAATATTGATTATAATTTTCCATTTTGACAGGGAAATTATTTCAAGTTACTAAAATAATCATTTTACATTTCCATTTTTATAGGAAAGTTGTTTCAAGTTTTTAATATAATCATTATAATTTTTCAATTTCTACAAGAAAATTATTTCAAGATAATAAAATAATGATTACACTTTTCCAATTTTACAGGATAATCACACGTCCATGTCTTATAGTTGAAGGCGACGGATTTTACACCGCCCAAGTTGTAATTATAAGAAGGAATGTAAAAGTCAAGTGTGGCATTAAAGTTAGGGCTCTAATGAGTTAACATCAGCTTTTAATGCTTTCTCTACGGTAGCTCATTGGTTGACAATCTGTGGGTTTTCCCCATTCACCACTCAAACACACGAAAATACACACTCAGAAACACAACCACCTAGAAACCCACCAACTCAGCCACACATAAACCCATCCACCAACACCCGCATACGCACAATAAAAGAAACACACCCCCCACAGACACACACACACACACAAACACACACACACACACACATCCTTACCAACTCACTAACATAAACACGTAACACCAACAAACCCACCCACACAAAAAATATTCCGCCCATCCAGCCAAATGCTCCAAGCGACCTTTGGCCATTATTTAAATATAACGCAAGACATAGCGAACGACTAAATATACTTCATGTCCCTAAACCTAGGATAGACTTATATAAAACAAGCTTAGCATACTCTGCGGCTCAGTTGTGGAACAATCTTCCACAAGAAATCAAAGACACCACGTCATTATACATAATTCACAACCTGTCTGAACACTACCTCAGTACAGACTACATATCCCCCATAATAGTAGTAGGCCTCTTTCAGTCCTGAAGGTCTATAGAGTTCTGCCGCTGGGGAGGTACCTGACAGCACCGCTGGTGACTGTCACAGTTTCCGCATCTGTAAGATGAGGCAGGTCCCGCAAGTAAGTGACTGCGTTTTGAGCCTGTGCTGCCTACTCAGTTTGTTGGATCAGATTGCGCCCAAAGAGTACCAGTCCGTTTCGTACATCTCTTCTACGGGAACATCTGTCTGTTACGACTCTTTCCCACGTGTCTGGATCTATGCCAAGGGTTTTCATATCTTGCTTACACACATCCCTATATCACAATTGGGGTCTTCCGGTTGGCCTCTTTCCTGTGGCTAGTTCTCCGTATAGGAGATCTTTGGGAATACGTTCATCCTCCATTCGAGCTATGTGGCCCAGCCACCGGAGGCGTCTCGGCTTGAGGAGGGAGTGCACTGTGGTAATATCTGCTCTTTCCATCACATGTTTGTTTGTTATGTGGTCTTTCCATGATATGACAGGATACGTCTCAGACATCTCATATGGAAGGAATTCAACTTTCTTTCTTGTCTTGAGTACAGGGTCCAGGATTCAGACCCATAGAGTAGTGTGCTAACAACACAAGCTTTATATACTTGAGCTTTTGTACGCTCTGTTAGTCTATTATTCTCCCAAACTCTTTTAGTTAGCCTGGAAAATGTTGTGGCTGCCTTTCCAATGCATCTGTCGACTTCTGTCTCTAATGAAAGATTATCTGATATTGTCGACCCCAAATACACAAACTCGTGGACGACCTTCAATTCATAATTAGAAATTTTGATTGACAGAGGCGCACCAGCATCTTGTTCCATCACCTGTGTTTTATTTAGGCTAATGGTGAGCCTAAAGTCTTTGCAGGCGGCTGCAAAACGATCTATGAGCCGTTGGAGATCTTCTGCTGTATGAGTGGTCAGTGCTGCATCATCTGCAAAAAGTAGTTCTCTTATGCATCTTGATCTTATTTTGGTCTTTGCTTTGAGTCTTGATGGGTTAAAAAGTTTGCCATCAGATCTTGTATGGAGGTATATGCCTTCAGTGGCAGTCCCAAATGCCTGCCTTAAGAGAAAGGCGAAAAAGATACCAAAAAGTGTAGGAGCAAGCACGCAACCCTATTTTACTCCACTGCTGATGCTGAATGACTAGGATGTTGAGCCGTCAAATAAAATGGTCCCCTGCATGTTTTCGTGGAATGATTTCACGAGACTAAGAAGGGTGGGTGGACACTCTATATTTCCCAGGGCCTTAAAGAGGCCGTTTGTGCTCAAGAGGTCAAATGCCTTTGTGAGGTCGATGAAGGCAATATATATATATAATGGCTTCATCTGTTCTCTGCACTTCTCTCGGAGCTGCCGGAGTGAGACAATCATATCGATGGTGGACCTGTTGGGTCTAAATCCGCACTGTGTTTCGGGGTAGATTCTTTTAGCAAGAATGTGTAATCTTTTAAGGATTACTCGAGCACAAATCTTTCCTGTAATGCTGAGTAGGGAAATGCCGCGATAGTTGTTGCAGTCGCTTCTGTCGCCTTTGTTTTTATAAAGGGTAACGATGTTTGCGTCTTTCATATCTTGTGCTACTGATTTTTCTTTCCAGCAGATCCCCCATAAACAAAAACAAATAAAGACAATAATAATGGTAAATTATCTCAAACGACAACTAGCCAAAAATCATTCCCATATGTATGGCACGTTACACCTTCCTTAGGTATTTATAACGCCTATGTTAAACATTGCCTTAGTGAGTCATTTGTTATTGATTATTTTTCATGCGTTTTAATGCTTATTGTTCTTTTGTTGTCAAAAATTTGCTTTATAAGTGATGTTGAATGAAAGAATGTATGAGAGGAAATAGAGAAGAAGGGCAGAATGTCAGATGGGCTTGCGCGCCCAATTCTTAACCCTTTGAAAATAAAGATAAAGATTTCTCTCTCTCTCTCTCTCTCTCTCTCTCTCTCTCTCTCTCTCTTCACACACACGCACACGCACACGCACGCGCACACGCACACGCACACACACACACACACACACACAAATCCAGAAGCCATCTCGCCATTCACTTCTGCTTTTAATAATCTATGACAGCATGAATTCGCATATGGGTGGCAAAGGGGGAGGGAAGTTGGGAGGGGGTGAGGGGGGGGGATTCTCAAAAGTAAACAGAGCCAAATTTGATTTTCCTGAAAAATAATCTTCAGAGGAATAGATTTGCAAAAACTACCAAGTGCTTTTTTTGTCCGTTATATGGCTTTTGTTAATTACCTTTTGATGATAATTAACTAATAAAAATGGTTTCTCCGTTTGTACTTGACATGGCGGCTTGAATGAGGCACTGCTGGATGTAATTATTGTTAGCTCTGTCCAGTAGAATGTTTTCATCATATCTTCAAGATAATAGAAAGTTTACGAAAGAAAGCATACGGCGTGTTTAGGACATCACTGTTTTTAACATAGTGTGTGTAAATCATATGCAATATAGAATTTATAATATTTATTCTTAACAGATGCGACCTGTAAAACCGTTGTGGTTAGGGAAGATAGAAAGTTACAAAAACAATGACCTTTCTTTGTAATCGTGTCTGCAATGCCCTGGGTCATCTTCCTGCTGGTCAACCCTTGCTTCTCTTCCCGTCATTATACTGTCTATGTCACTGGGATGTGTAATATGGCCAAACTTCTTCCCGCCATTATTCTGTCTATGTCACTGGGATGTGTAATATGGCCAAACTTCTTCCCGCCATTATTCTGTCTATGTCACTGGGATGTGTAATATGGCCAAACTTCTTCCCGTCATTATTCTGTCTGTCACTGGGATGTGTAATATGGCCAAACTTCTTCCTGCCATTATTCTGTCTATGTCACTGGGATGTGTAATATGGCCAAACTTCTTCCCGCCATTATTCTGTCTGTCACTGGGATGTGTAATATGGCCAAACTTCTTCCTGCCATTATTCTGTCTATGTCACTGGGATGTGTAATATGGCCAAACTTCTTCCCGCCATTATTCTGTCTGTCACTGGGATGTGTAATATGGCCAAACTTCTTCCCGTCATTATTCTGTCTGTCACTGGGATGTGTAATATGGCCAAACTTCTTCCTGCCATTATTCTGTCTATGTCACTGGGATGTGTAATATGGCCAAACTTCTTCCTGCCATTATTCTGTCTATGTCACTGGGATGTGTAATATGGCCAAACTTCTTCCTGCCATTATTCTGTCTATGTCACTGGGATGTGTAATATGGCCAAACTTCTTCCCGCCATTATTCTGTCTGTCACTGGGATGTGTAATATGGCCAAACTTCTTCGTGCCATTATTCTGTCTATGTCACTGGGATGTGTAATATGGCCAAACTTCTTCCCGCCATTATTCTGTCTATGTCACTGGGATGTGTAATATGGCCAAACTTCTTCCCGCCATTATTCTGTCTATCCCACTGGGATGTTTAATATGGCCAAAGTATCTCAGTTTCCCAGACATTAAGCTGTATATGAGCCAGTTTTATTCCGTGTTTAGATCTTGTAACATTTCAAGATTTGTCTTCTTCTGGGTCGACGATATTCTGAGAAGTTTACTGTGACATTTGAATTCGAAAGCCATAATTCTTTAGTGATTGCGAAATAGTCCATGGCTCACATTCATATGTTGCCTCAGAGAATATAATTGTTCTCAACAATTTTACTGTAACTTGCTTACTCTTGTTTTCCATAGATTCTTCCTACCGTTTACTCTCTACTTTGTTATGGCCAACCTGCCTCTAACTTCTGTTGAAAAATCTCCTCTGCTGTTGATGATGAAGTCAAGATATTCCAAGTCTGCGATATTTTCACTTTCTTCATTGATGATTGTGATCTTTGGTTGGCGTATAATTTTGTCCTTGGACATTATTCGTGTTTTGCTTAAGTTGACAAACATAGTTTGATGTTTCCCTGTGTCTCTTGACAAACCGGAACAGCTCGTCTAATCCTTTAGCACTATTTGAGAGGAGAGCTGTGTAGTCTACCTATCTAGGTTCTGTAACTGGATTTCCACCAACTACGAATGGATCAACATTGTCTCGGGTATCGTCATTTTATTTTCTTCACATATGTTAATTAGGTACAAAGAGAGAATGCTGCCCTGTCTGACCCCCTTTTACAGCTCAAACCTGTATGATTGTTATCGGCACTGAAATATCATTTGTCCTCTGAGGGATTGAAATAATATCAGAAATAAATTGTAATTTCAGTAATTTGCCAATACGTTCTTAACGAAACGTCAACGTTCAAGTCCAACTTAATGCCGATATTGGGATTGAACAGCCAACTTCAGCGTATCGGAAGTTTAAGAGTGAGTGCTCTTATAATTTCGACCACGAATATGCAAAATTGCTTTAGGCACTCTAGGATTCCAAAAAAGAGAGTTTCCTTGGCGAAGTGGTCAAGCCGTTTGACTCGGGCTCCGAAGGTTGTGGGTTCAATTCTAGGCCGCGTCCTTCGGTTCACGAATGAAACTTTTCGGAGACTCCTGTGGGTCGTCTCTAGAGCTATGGAGTTCTTGCTTGGTGAGACGCTTCGGAAAGAGACCGAGCCACATGGGATAAAATCCGGTGCAATGAAGTCGACCCTGTCGACGTTTCAGCGACTTTTTTTTTCGAACCAAAAGACGCCAGTGACTCGCTGAAAATATTAGCGTACCAGGCACTTGTTGGTTCTGGATCATTCCTGAACTGTCTCAATGCCAAACAAAACCTAGGTTTGGACCGAACATGGCGCACAATCAAATAAATAATTATTATAATGTCAATTTGCATTCACTGAGCATTGAATTTGTGGAAGATACCGCGAAACCAAACTAATATATCATCCCTCTGTCCAAATAGGATTTCACATTTGCCTATGCATTATCCTTTAGCACTGAATCAGTTATTATTTATTTTAAAATGTTGCACGTCCTTCGCAGGACGTTGCTATCAACCCCGACACCAGGATGATTAACTAGGCTATTTTACGTTCAGTAGTTTGCCATTGCTTTCTGAACGAGTAGTCAACTTAGAAGTCCAACTGACCTGTGTATTTAGATGTTTTTGCGCTCGCTCGCTCGCTTTGAACTCAAGCGTAGTCCTGACACTTCGTAATACTGATGCACTGGACTGATTTTTGCGTGTGGATTAGCTTTCTCTGTTGCTAGTGTCCATCAGGTGAATCAACTCCGACTTCAGAGATACTTGTAATTTACGTCCCCAAGTCAAGGACGAGGAGACAAGATTTTATTCAATCTGACTGGTGTAGGTGTTGAACACGATACCTCGTCATCGGCACAGCGGAAGTTTAAGAGCGAGCGCGAACAGTTAATCGCACACCCCGAATAAAGAAGTTCTCTTAAGGGGAGAAAACTACGCATTCATGACTACTCAAAACCAGATCTAATTACTGTACTTGCAGCGTTTTGTCGAATTCGACAGTTTTGAATTATTGCTCATGTCTTCGCAGCTATTTATTCATGCAGGCTTTAAATAATGAATTGTGTTTGTAAAATGAGTTACGAAAAATAGTGGGCAACTGTTTTCACTCAAAGATGTCTTTAAAATCATGTAGGGTCAAATATAACCCATTAAACTATCTTGATGTTATAAAGTCAAATTATAAAAGTCATTGTCATCGGAGTTCAGAAAATGAATTCTGGCATGTAACATAAAATGAGTTTTAATCCTCAAAGGCCTCCTCAACACGACTTAGGCGTGGTGGGCATGTGGTACCACAGCGGCTCCCAAGACTAGCCTGGGCAATTAGCAAAGTCAGTTGCATGCCCTTGTCATGATATTGCAATCGACCCCAGCATTAATTGGCTGCTTGCGATTTACTAGGCAATGTTTGTAGTTCAATAGTTTATCATTGTTTCCTGAACGGCGGTCGTCTCACAGCATGGAAATCAGCTCAAAGCGGCCTGCATCCAAATCACCAGCGATTGATTTCGAACCCCCGACTGTACATGTCACGACATTGTGAAACAGCAACTTGTCAGAAACACCAGAAAGTGGAAGTCCTCATTGTTTGCCTACATTATGAGAAGACAAAAACCGAAACATATTGTGATAACTGGAAATATTCGTGGAAAAAGAGACAGAGAAAGACAGCGAGAGAAGATTGATGACAGTCGTGTGTTATAGCCTGGAACGGTGTCAGCTCACGAAATGACACTCTGTTGGAGATCGCAAGATGTGGAGAAGGATGACCGCCCACACCAGTTGGTAAGGCACTTGACGAAAGCCAAAACTAAAGTATCCGTTTGCTCACACTTCTTGAGAGGTATTGATCAGATGGTGCGAATCCCATCGTTGTATAGACCGATCGACCAACAAGGGGTGGTGGGGTCAATACTTTCGGTAGCCTTTACTTCCCAAGACATTACCGGGTACCCATTTTAGGCAAGGTCAACCTGCGAGCCGAAATCAGTTTTAAATCTCGGCTAGTCGCCGTACAAATCGCCGTGCTACTGCCATGCTATCGCCGTGCTAGCTGCCGTGTTATCGCCGTGGTAACTGCAGTGTTAGTCGCTGTGCTACTGTCGTGCTATCGCCGGTCTAGATGTTGCTGTGATTAGAACACGGGCAGGATTTTCACATGGCAAATATTGACCACGTGGTGTGGAGTTAACAGTCTTAACATATATAAGGCCATAATGAGGTGTGGTAGCCAGTTCCGGTGCTCTCCACCCTTCCTTCCCAGATAATTGCAGACAATTCTGAAAGTTATCCAGTACCCATATTTTGAGACTGGATCGACCCCAGGCCGTTCTCCGTGGCGAAGATTTCACGGACGTGATTCGTAACCCCGTATACCCACGTTCGAAACACAGCTTCACGCGATTTGGCAGCAGACCACGTCACGTTGGTTTTGCGTTGGTGTCGGTGCCGGTCGTTCAGAAAGCAATGGCAAACTACTGAACGTAAACTTGGCAAGACATCACAACGGCAGAAATGCTGGTGTTGACTGCGATGTCCTATAAAGGATATGCAAAAAAACAAAAACAAAAACAAATCGACCCCAGACCCGTATTAGGCAAAATAATAATAATAATGATTGTAATAATAATAATAATAATAATAATAATAATAATAATAATAATAATAATAATAATAATAATAATAAATAACCCTTCTGTCACAAAATGAAACCGTGTGTTTATCCGGTTGATTATTATAGAGGATTTTCGGATTAAGCGGACGATCGACCAGCGACATCTATTTGTACTAACAGAGTAAACACAGTTGTACAGGTTACATCGTGTCAGCCCATAAACACATTTGGTGGTGAGTGAGAAGGAAGGGATACAATGCGTTGGCAGTTTATGAACATTTAGAATCACATAGCCTTGCCCGGCTCAGTACATGGAACAGCCCTGTCTGTCAGTTATAGTTCCGGACATCAGGCGAAATGGCTGCTGGGATTGTCACCACTGAACAGAAGCTTGACAGTTTGTCAACAGTCAGAGACAAACCGGAATTGGCAGCGAGAGACAGGAAACAGTACATCTGTCAAGTCTTGTTTCCGGAACATCGAGAAGATTGACAGCGTGTTGGGAAAAACTCTTTGTTGGAACTGTACAGTAACTCTCTAGATTGTTTTGGATGTCACAACCAGTGATGACAAATCTAACATTAATGGAGCCAGGGAGGATGGATCCCTGACAGGAGATGATCTGCCACTGTGCCACCTGTGTGGGGGCATAAAGGAGAACGTCACGTGGCCAACTTTGGTAGTTTGCCATATAAACTCGAGTTGAGATCAACTAGGGTGGACTTGAATAATGCTCTAGACAGAGTGCAGGGCACTGCAGTGCCAGTGGAAATAATATCTACCGTGTGTTAATTAGTGACTTAATTTTACGCGTGCCTATATGGCAGATGTAGATATGATTTATAGGACTGCAGTAGTGCCATTTAAGGTATAACTTATTATAATATATTCGTTATAATTACTATAGACTGTGGCCTTGTTAAACTATAGTGTGATGATTAGCACTGTTAGTGGAAACTAGCTAGAGTAGTGAAGTGATACTTGACTCTGCTAGTTAAGAATAGATTAGTGAAGTGTTGATAAGCTTTACTAGTTGAGAATTGAGTAATGAGGGATAATTGGGATCTTCCCGTAGGTGTCCCTGGTGGGCGGGGTTCCGCATTCTGTTTGCTGATATTTTTTCTTTGTCATCGCCTGATTCGACTCTAGGTGGATAGCTAATCTGCTCTATGACTAAGTCTAGTTAGCTAAAGATCATTAAGCAAGGTGATAGGCTTACACTCAGCCGAAGGGATCAGTGACTAGTACTATCACCAGATGTGTTGTTTCTATCCTAGGTTCCCTACCAGATCCAAGGAAACTCAACAAGTTTTTGGGAAAAAATCAAATCCAAAAGGGAAGAACACCAGTTCAAGAGTCACTAGAGTTGCATACAGAACGTAACTTACGCTAGAAGGAAATTGATTCATCAAAGAGAGTGATGCATATTGATGCACCACACAGCATTAGACAGTAGTAACGAACCGAGAACCGGCTAAGAGTACCTAGTGTTAGTACAGCAACAATTAACATTAGAAATTAGCACTTATGGACTGAATGGTTCGATGTGCAACGAGGATGATCTGTCGACTAACTAACTAACTAACTAACTGCGTACACACTACAAAAGACTTGTGCAATTTGTTAAGGAACTTTAGGAACGGACATTGTGTAGAGTGCAACCGGTCCATGATTAACTGTTAATACCACCGGTGTCTATTTCGGATGTTCATGAAATTGGATTACCAGAGGTCTACAGAGGCAAAGCAGTATCCGGCAAGATGGTTTCGGCAACGGGTGAGAAGTACATGTTCTGACGTAACGTGCTGTGGTCTATCTTTGTTGGGATCAGCTGACTGGGTTGCTGTCTGAGAGTCAGAGTCTACACACTTTATAGAACACGTCACACATTTTCTTCACATACACGTCTCATATACGTTACACTTTTATTTTAATAAAGTACTCTTTATTAATTTCTAGAAGCAAGAGTTGTTGAGTATGTTGCGTTGGGGAAGTATGAGAAGGGGGCATAGTACGACAGTGAGAGAGTGATAGGAAAAGGTGTCCATAGGCTGATGGAGTGTGTTGGACGGAAGCTGGTGGATTCTCCAGAATATTGAGAGAAAAAAAAATATTATAATGTGGGTGTCGACTCTCTTCACTCCAGGGACGACACTGTTAAGGAGGACACGACATTATTGGGGGGCTCGATAACGGGATCTTTGGACAGCGGGATCTCTCGTAAACGTGATCTTTGGACAGCGGGATCTCTCGTAAACGTGATCTTTGGACAGCGGGATCTCCCGTAAACGGAATCCTTGGACAGCGAGATCTCCTGCAAGCAGGAACCTTTGACAGTGGGATCTTCTGACAACGGGGTCTTTTGACACGGGATCCCTAGTTATAAGAGGGAGATATCATTTTGGAGAATCCAGCTAGAGTGAATGTGGATAGGGGTTAGGACTAATATCTTACCTGTTCACACTTCACACGTCTGCATAGGTCTGTGGTCCTGATTCTACTCTTGTCACTGAGTGAATGGGCTGTGTGTGGTATATCTAGATTTATAGTACTTGTTCATATATCTGTATAGTAATTTGCAGTTATATTGTACTAGACCTGCTAGCTTACCTTTCTGTATAATGGCCACCCCTAAACTTAGCACAGCAGAATTAAAGGCAAAGGGGGAGGACATGGGATTGGCGGGGTCTGCTCTAACGGATTACATACAGGAAGTGGAGAGAGAGTATCGTCAAGCAGAAAGGGAAGAGCGAAAGGCCGAGTTGGAATTGAGAAGGATGGAATTGGAAGCTGAGCAAGCAGCTAAGAAATTTGAAGCTGAGCAAGCAGCTAGGAAATTGGAAGCTGAACAAGCAGCTAGGAAATTAGAAGCTGAACAAGAAGCACAGAAGAGGGAGCACGAGTACCGGATGCGGGAACTCGAGCTCAAGAGTCAATCTAATGGAGAAACTGAGGGAGCAGTTGGAGGTTCCTCCATCCCAGGATCAACACCAGTAGGTGGACATGGGTACCATGCTATGAAGTTTCCTTTAGCGGTCTACGAGGAGGACAAAGAGAAGATTGATCAATACCTTCAACGCTTCGAGGCTATGTCAGTTGCTATGGGTTTGGAGCGTAACAAATGGAATCTTAAGCTATCCCAGGGATTACGCGGGACGGGATATGAGGTTTATACTCGCCTGCCACCAGGACATGAGAACAATTATGATGAGTTAAAGACGGCTCTGCTTAAACGATTCGAGGTTACGTCACATACCTACCGGAAAAAATTTCGAGCAGCGAAACGAGAACCGGGGGAGTTGTTTGCCGCCTACAGTTTGCGTCTAAAATCTTATCTCCATAAGTGGATGGATTTGGCTGGGTTCGCACATGACTATGAGAGTCTGGAAGAGCTCATGGTGGTCGACCAGCTGAAGAAGCAAATGTCTAAACCTCTCAGGACGTTCCTGGGAGAACAAGGAGCGGAACGTATTGACCTCGTGAATAAATTAGCAGAACGGTTCGTCGAGGTACATGGGGAGGCAGGGGAGAACCTTTCCACCAACTCCAAAAGTCAAGAGAAACATGACAAGAAGAAAGCCAAAAACTCAGGAACAAAAAAGTGGGAACCTTATGTGCAAAAATCAGAGGATAATTCAGAGAAGAAGAAGGAGGGAAGCAAGAGCACTTCAAGCTCTACACCTAAACGACCGTGGTCGGAGAAGTGGTGTTCAATTTGTAAGTCACCCTCTCACAATGCGAGGGACTGCAAATCGAAGGCTAAGAACCCTCACTTTGCAGCATGTCAAGTGACTTCCAAGGAGGTTGTCACGGAAAATGCCAAGGTCAACAAGGAAGCTCGCCACCAGGAGAGCTCACTCAAGTCTGGCAATAGAAAATCTAGGACAGGGAAATGGTGCAACCAATGCCAGTCGAATACGCACAATGCTATTGACTGCAGAGGAAAGTCAGGAGACACTCAATTCGTCGTGTGCTCAGGAAAACCTAAGGTGGAGCCCACCGAACAGGTCGAGGCCGAGGAAGAGACTCCAGACCAGGAAAAACCACCTGTAGTGGAATTGGTAGAGGTTAACGGTCGTCAAGTGGAGTGTTTATACGACACAGGACTGGACGGGGAGGCCGTGATTTCTGCTGATCTGGTACATCCAGAACAATTCACAGGTGAAACCTTGGATATACAGCCTGCACAGAAGAGTGCTGTAACCATGAAGTTGCCCATTGCTAATGTGGAGATTCGGTCAAGGTACGTCACCGGCACCATCAAGGCCGCTGTATTGACCGATCCCATTTTTCCAGTCATCCTAGGTTGCCGGTATGTCTTTCTGGGAATGCCCAGGGAGCCAATCCATATGGGAGCAATGCAGACTCGCTCTCAGACGAAAACGGAAGAGGCAGACGCAATTGTGACTAACCCAATGCCGGGGGAGCTACGAACTGCCCAGAGTGAGGATGATACTTTACGTCCTTGCTACAAAAAGCTGCAGAAAAGTGCTGATCCACCAGGACGGGGGCAGTACTACATGAAGAATAGGATACTCTACAGGAGAGCAGGAAGGGGAGACAACCTATACGGTCAGTTGGTCGTCCCGAAAGCTCATCGGTCCCAGATTCTTCATATGGGGCATACCATCTCCTTTAGTGGACACATGGGTATTGCCGCCACCATGCAGCGGATTTCCTGCCACTACTATTGGCCGGGAATGACAGATGATGTGCGTCGGTATGTGAAGTCATGCCCTGAGTGCCAGAGGGTGGCACCGAAACACTGGACAGCACCGGTGATGTTGGGTGAGATGCCCATCATGAACTCTCCTTTCGAGAGGGTAGCCATCGATATCGTGGGTCCACTTCCCAGGACTAGGAAGAGGAACATGTATATACTCACAATGGTGGATTGCTGTACAATGTGGGGTGAGGCTATACCGTTGACCACGATTGACTCGAAAAGAGTGGCGGACGCACTGATGGAGGCCTTTACCAGATTAGGCTTTCCGGATCAAATTCTGACGGACAATGGATCTCAGTTTTGTGGAAAACTCATGGAGGAGGTATTTAGGGTGTTTCACTCTAACCACATACATACCAGCCCTTACCACCCTCAAGCCAATGGACAAGTAGAGCGTTTCAACGGCACGTTGATGACAATGCTCAGGAAACTAGCGCAGGAAAAACCTGATAGGTGGGATGAATATATCCCAGCAGCACTCTTTGCCTATCGGGAAGTTCCTCATGGCTCAACAGGACTACCACCCGCTACGTTGCTGTTTGGTCGTCCAATCAAAGGACCGTTGGAAGCCATGTTGAGGAGTTGGACTGAAGAGGGGACGTCAGAAGAAGTGATCTCATCCTATCAATACGTGGAGGAACTGAAAGAAAAACTCCATAAGGGATGGACTCTGGCAAATCAAAACTTGAAAAAGGCCAGGAAAAGACATGCGGCTTACTACAACCGTAGGTCTAAAGAAAGATCTCTAGAGGTAGGAGATAAAGTCTTGTTGCTACTCCCAACGGGAAACAACAAACTGGAGATAGGTTGGCAAGGACCATTTCCCGTGGAAAGGGTGATATCCAGAACCAACTATCAGATCCGGATCCGGGGAAAGTCGAAGATTTTCCATATCAATCTCTTGCGGAAATACGAAGAGAGACCCGGAGACAAGGCAGCTCACCTCATGGCAATGGCAGTTGCAGTGGAGACAGAAGTGGGAACCAGCGAGGGCAGGGAATATCCCTTGGTACACCAGGAAACCTATAGGGATGTGAAAGTGAACCCTGATCTGACCTCCCAGGAGAGGGAAAGGATAACCCAGGTTCTCAAGTCTCATAAGGAGATACTGACTGATAAACCTGGACGAACGAGGTTGGTTGAGTTCGAGATGACTTTGACCACACAGGAGCCTGTTCGCCAAAAGGTTTACCCAGTGCCATTCTCGAAAGAAAAGGCCCTGGAGGAGGAAATACAAAAACTGCTGGAGGATGACGTGATTGCACCATCCACATCCCCATACAATGCGGGGGTAGTTTTGTTACGCAAACCTAGTGGAGAACACCGGTTGTGTATAGATTACCGACTGCTGAACAGTCATACACAGTTTCAGGTGGAACCTTTGCCGAATCCAACTCAGTTATTCGCTAGGCTCCATAAGGCTCGGTACTTTTCGAAGGTGGATCTGAGTCGGGGGTACTATCAGATACCAGTCAAACCGGAGATTCGACCACTGTTAGCTTTCAGTACACCCAGTGGACACTACGAATTCAAGGTCATGCCCTTTGGACTCAGCAATGCACCTAGTGTGTTTACACGTATGATGAGGACTTTACTAGATCCGTTACAGGATCCGTCCATCATCTCATTCATGGATGATATTCTGATTTCCAGTGACAGCCTGGATGACCACTTACAATCCTTGGAGAGAGTGTTTAATAGGCTCAAGGAAGCAGGGCTTACTGCTCGTCCAACCAAGTGCATGATTGGTTACCAGACTCTGGAATTTCTAGGTCACACCATCACTCCAGGACACATTGTTCCAGAAGTGAAGAACCTGGAGAAAATCAGAAATGCACCAAGGCCAAAAACGAAGAAGGATGTGCGATCTTTTCTCTCGTTGTGTGGGTTCTACCACAAATTTATCCAACATTTCACGGAATTGGGAGCTCCGTTGACGGAAACCTTGAAAAAGGGATTCCCGGATCAAATCATTTGGACACCAGAATGTGAGAATGCCTATAGTCAGTTAAAGGAGGCCTTGGTCAGCAAACCTGTATTACAGCTCCCTGACCTTTCCAAACAATTTGTGTTGAGAACGGATGCAAGTGCGATTGGAATTGGAGCCGCTTTGTTACAGGAAGGAAAAGACGATGCTTCGGTTTTGAAACCTGTAGCATACGCAAGTAAGAAACTTCAACAGGCGGAGAGGAATTATTCAACCGTCGAGAGAGAGTGCTTGTCCCTCGTATGGGCAGTGCAAAAATTTCAGCCATATTTGTATGGAGTTAAGTTTCGGGTCCAGTCGGATCATCAGCCCCTGATGTTCCTGGCTACTTCTCAGAAGCTCAACGCCCGTTTGATGCGGTGGTCGTTGTTACTTCAACCGTATAATTTCACAGTAGAGTACATTCCTGGGAAGGAAAATGTTGGAGCGGACTTCTTGTCAAGACACCCAGCTCCTGAAGAAGAAGAATGAATCATCTGGATTAAACTCACGGTGGAGAAGAGTGAGATGGACTACTCTCTTAGGAGGGGGCCTATGTCACAAAATGAAACCGTGTGTTTATCCGGTTGATTATTATAGAGGATTTTCGGATTAAGCGGACGATCGACCAGCGACATCTATTTGTACTAACAGAGTAAACACAGTTGTACAGGTTACATCGTGTCAGCCCATAAACACATTTGGTGGTGAGTGAGAAGGAAGGGATACAATGCGTTGGCAGTTTATGAACATTTAGAATCACATAGCCTTGCCCGGCTCAGTACATGGAACAGCCCTGTCTGTCAGTTATAGTTCCGGACATCAGGCGAAATGGCTGCTGGGATTGTCACCACTGAACAGAAGCTTGACAGTTTGTCAACAGTCAGAGACAAACCGGAATTGGCAGCGAGAGACAGGAAACAGTACATCTGTCAAGTCTTGTTTCCGGAACATCGAGAAGATTGACAGCGTGTTGGGAAAAACTCTTTGTTGGAACTGTACAGTAACTCTCTAGATTGTTTTGGATGTCACAACCAGTGATGACAAATCTAACATTAATGGAGCCAGGGAGGATGGATCCCTGACAGGAGATGATCTGCCACTGTGCCACCTGTGTGGGGGCATAAAGGAGAACGTCACGTGGCCAACTTTGGTAGTTTGCCATATAAACTCGAGTTGAGATCAACTAGGGTGGACTTGAATAATGCTCTAGACAGAGTGCAGGGCACTGCAGTGCCAGTGGAAATAATATCTACCGTGTGTTAATTAGTGACTTAATTTTACGCGTGCCTATATGGCAGATGTAGATATGATTTATAGGACTGCAGTAGTGCCATTTAAGGTATAACTTATTATAATATGTTCGTTATAATTACTATAGACTGTGGCCTTGTTAAACTATAGTGTGATGATTAGCACTGTTAGTGGAAACTAGCTAGAGTAGTGAAGTGATACTTGACTCTGCTAGTTAAGAATAGATTAGTGAAGTGTTGATAAGCTTTACTAGTTGAGAATTGAGTAATGAGGGATAATTGGGATCTTCCCGTAGGTGTCCCTGGTGGGCGGGGTTCCGCATTCTGTTTGCTGATATTTTTTCTTTGTCATCGCCTGATTCGACTCTAGGTGGGTAGCTAATCTGCTCTATGACTAAGTCTAGTTAGCTAAAGATCATTAAGCAAGGTGATAGGCTTACACTCAGCCGAAGGGATCAGTGACTAGTACTATCACCAGATGTGTTGTTTCTATCCTAGGTTCCCTACCAGATCCAAGGAAACTCAACAAGTTTTTGGGAAAAAATCAAATCCAAAAGGGAAGAACACCAGTTCAAGAGTCACTAGAGTTGCATACAGAACGTAACTTACGCTAGAAGGAAATTGATTCATCAAAGAGAGTGATGCATATTGATGCACCACACAGCATTAGACAGTAGTAACGAACCGAGAACCGGCTAAGAGTACCTAGTGTTAGTACAGCAACAATTAACATTAGAAATTAGCACTTATGGACTGAATGGTTCGATGTGCAACGAGGATGATCTGTCGACTAACTAACTAACTAACTAACTGCGTACACACTACAAAAGACTTGTGCAATTTGTTAAGGAACTTTAGGAACGGACATTGTGTAGAGTGCAACCGGTCCATGATTAACTGTTAATACCACCGGTGTCTATTTCGGATGTTCATGAAATTGGATTACCAGAGGTCTACAGAGGCAAAGCAGTATCCGGCAAGATGGTTTCGGCAACGGGTGAGAAGTACATGTTCTGACGTAACGTGCTGTGGTCTATCTTTGCTGGGATCAGCTGACTGGGTTGCTGTCTGAGAGTCAGAGTCTACACACTTTATAGAACACGTCACACATTTTCTTCACATACACGTCTCATATACGTTACACTTTTATTTTAATAAAGTACTCTTTATTAATTTCTAGAAGCAAGAGTTGTTGAGTATGTTGCGTTGGGGAAGTATGAGAAGGGGGCATAGTACGACAGTGAGAGAGTGATAGGAAAAGGTGTCCATAGGCTGATGGAGTGTGTTGGACGGAAGCTGGTGGATTCTCCAGAATATTGAGAGAAAAAAAAATATTATAATGTGGGTGTCGACTCTCTTCACTCCAGGGACGACACTGTAAAGGAGGACACGACATAATAATAATAATAATAATAATAATAATAATAATAATAATAAATAACCCTTCCCCTACTGGGGATTAAACACAGATCATTGTCTTGGCAGACAAGTCAGTCGCATGTCCTTTACAAGTCGTCGCAATCAACTTCAGCAATATTTGTCTGTGATTTTCTCGGCAATTGTACTTTCAGTAGTTTGCCATTGATTTCTGAACGACCGGCACTCATACCATTGTTTAAAACCAACAAAAGATGGCCTGCTTCCAAATCGCCAGCAGCCGTGTTTGGAACGCAGTTTGCGGGATTATGAATTGCGTCCGTAACCTCTTCACCACAGTATCCAGCACATAAATAGCTAACTACAAACAAGATAAACAGTACTTAGACTCTACACCTTGCTGTAGGATTGAACAGGCTGTGGGTAAGATGGTATCAGCGACACTTCCACTCTAAGGCATCAGTTTCATTTCATTACTGGTATGTCCGCAAAATTGTGTGTTTTTCCTAGATGAGAATTTTATTTGCGCTCGCTCGCTCGCTTTGAACTCGAGCGTAATCCATACATGCTACTTCTAATAGCACTGGACTACATTTTGCGTGTAGCTTAACTTTCCCTATTACCAGTGTCCTTCGCCATCAGTTGAACCACCTCCGACTTCAGAGGTACTTGTAATTTACGTCCCCAAATCAACATTTTATTTCAACTGACTCGTGTGGGGGTTGTAAGAGGCGCTTCTCTAAGCAGTCACCACAAGTTAAGGATTTTGTTAGCCTTACCGAGGATCAAAGACACGTTCCGCGATGTATGAGACAGATATTCTGACCTCTCAGCCAAGCACTCTCATCAATCAATAGCTAAGGACAGGACTAAGAGTTTTATGGAGGTATTTGTTCTCAATGAAGGCGATTCATAAACCAGCCCAAGTGTGAAACAACTGTATTTGTGAGCACGCAATATCACATCATCAAATGAATTGCGTTGCACTGTTTCGTTAAGCCTGCGGCTCAGTACAACCGGTTTCGACAAGGAGTGTGTGGTATTTGCTTTCCCTAGCTTTTGACTGTCCAAAGTCCACCTGAAGGAACCATGACTATGTCTCTATTTGTCTGGTTCCTATCTCTTGGCCTGTGCGACACGGAAGACCCTACAAGTAACTGCGCTACTATTGACATAGTTCTTGGGGTCATTGAAACACGCAAACTCATCTACCACCTTGCACATGCCCATGTACACTGGTGTATGAATGTCTGTCGAGCGGTGTATATGTATATATGTGCGCTCACACATATTAGTCCACCCAGACTTTGTGACTCGCCTCATAACAACATATATGAGTGCATAATGTGGTTTTGGTCGGTACCACCATCATGCTTGCGACCCCTCATGCTTCGTCAGTGCATCCACTGAGATTGCTCGGATGCCCCTGCCGGACAGGTTGCCGTCCTGCCCTCCTGCCTTCGTCCCCCCTTCTTTCTATGTGCTCACTGAACCGTAACACCTATCATCCTGTCATCATCAACCATCTCTCTCCGTCGGTTGGGTATAAAAAGAATACATCGGGGATATTCTGAGTTACTCACGGATCGGAGCTGTGAGGTAAGTATGAAAATTTTTCTTCAATTCTCATTTTATCTTAATTGCTTTCATTTTTTTCATCCTTTTGTTCTCCTCGTCCTGTCGTCACCTTTTGATGTAGTCACAGGAGATCTCCTTGACTATATGTTGTGTTTGTGAATGTGTTTGTTTGCTGATGAAGGCTAATCGCCGCAACGTCCTGCATGTGTCGTAAATCTGTTATGTAAAGCTGCACTACTTTGTGTCATTTTATATCGTTTACAAACTCATCTACCACACGACAGAGAGGGAGACACGGCTAGGGCGGGGGGGGGGGGGGGCAGTGGAGAAGCACGCACAATAATTAATGTCGGATCTTATAATAAACTAAAGAGATATCTAGCAAATAAATACATACGATTTCTGTGGATACCACCTTCGTATGCAGGCTCCGTGGCGAGGGGTTTACGGACACATTTCGTAATCCCGTATACCCGCGTTCGAAACACAGCTGCGGGTGATTTGGGAGCAGACCACCTTGCGTTGTTTTTTTACGAAATGGTATGGGTGCCAAACAAAAGAAATTACTAACAGCCACACAATTTTGGGGTTGGCTGCAGTGTTCTGTAAAGGATATGCAACTAACTTAACAAATGCTTTAAACCTCTTTATATAATGTCTAATGTTTGCTAGGAGGAACTTCCATTGTTGGGTTTCTAGTCAACCGCTGCTTATGTTACTCTCCGATAGAACCCTTAACCTAACTGTTTAAGTAACTACTAAAACAAAAGGACGTGTTTCTGCACAAATTTGTACAACTGCACAACTTCCTGCACAACTTTGAATTCCTACTCTGAGTAGTCCCTAAATTAACACACATGTATTGTTTGGCGCTGACAGAAGTCGAAGACAGATGTGGAGACTAGAGGACACACTAGACATCATAAACATTAAAAGCTACAGTTGCCGACTGGGATTATATTTTCTTGAGCAGAAGCATTATCTATGACTAAATCATGACAAGTTGACCGTACAAGAATTTCGTATTCCATATCTTTTGGCACATTGTTTTCAGTATTGCTATCTCTGGTTCAGATGCTCAACGTTTCAAGAACACAGCTGGAATATTGTCTACACCTCGTGGCTGTCTTTCATTTAGCGAACCTACAACTTCTTTAATTTCTTCTCTGAATATTGTTTTACGTTTTTTATTTTTGCTCTTTTGCTCTGAAACTTTCACGTTAATCTGTAATCATTTGTCGTTTAACTCGCTCGCACTTAGACCTCAAAGTTATTCTGTAATAAAGGTAGTTTACATGTGTCATGTTTAACTCGCTCGAATTTAAACCTCCAAGTTAATTTATATTTAAAAAAAAGCACTTAACATTTGTCTTCTTCCGCGTAAGAACTAAGACTTGCAAATTAATCTTCAGATAAAAAAAACATTACAATTTTTCTCCTACCTCGTTCGCATACCGACTTCCAATAATAATATTTAATAAATGTAGTACCCAGTTTCACATACATAAATGATTTATATTTACGTCCTATGGTGTCACAAATTCCATCCTTCCATCCATCATGTGCCATGCCGATAAGCGTGGGCGGTCATGTTTTGCCATCTCACCAGAATTGTGGATCAGCTCCGTGTTCCTGTCTCGACCATGCCACATGGCTAAGCCATCCATGTATTTACTTCTCGTTCTTCCCCTTGGTCTCTTCCCTTCGATCTTGCCAGTTGTCACCAAGTTCTCCAAGCCATTTCTTCACATAACATGCCTAAAACATGTTGACTGTTCAGTTAGTATCAATTATTATGTTGTAATGAGAAAATCACCAAACCTGACACCCCACATTGTGCCAACGGCTTCCGGCGGAGGAGTCCAATTGGGAAGGAAGTCTTACCCTAATGCGAGGAAATGCAAACTAAAGACTAAATGTCATGGCAGGGCAGATCACGCTCTAAGACTTGGTCGGCAGCTGGTCTAGGATGGAAGCTCCGACAGGCTGACAGTTAGAGCATTGTTTTGCTGATCCGGCAGCTTGTGCAGCTTGTTTTGTTCCAGATGTATTAGTGTTACTTTTCCTCTGGATTAAACTAGGCAGGCAGAGAGAGAGAGAGAGAGAGAGAGAGAGAGAGAGAGAGAGAGAGAGAGAGAGAGAGAGAGAGAGAGAGAGAGATCATACTGCATGGGCAACACATGGTCTTAAACTTCAGCGCAGGCTTAGTGTTATGGAGAGGAACAACTCCATTTTACAAACTATCGTCTGTCAAGACGGCAAGGTGCCAGTCAGATAATGAGGAATAACTTTACCTATGTGAATATATTTGCAATGTTCTAACTTCTAACTAATCGATACTCTTGTCACAAATTAAATGAAAACTTTATTAGTGTGGCCATGTAACTCGACATGATTGCTTTTCGAAAATGATTCCCCAGAGAACACTTGAATGCGCACTGCGAAAAGGAGTTATATAGTAAAGGTAAAAGACATTCTACACGCCTTGAGGTTCTAAGGTATACGGCACTAGTCTGATATTTGATAAATAAATCAATACTTTATAGACGGTATTGTCAGTATCACATCGGTCGTCTTCTCTTCCCAGGACATTCCCGACCAGGGAGCACAATTCAATTTAAAAAAAAAAAAGGTCCCATAGGGATTCGAGTACATGAGCACCGGGCTGCAGTCGAGTGTTCTAACCTCTGCGTTACAATGACTTACGGCGTATGGGAGAATAAACACAAAAGCCCTGCAAACTACTGAACTGCTGAAACTGACAAGAAAATAACCTTCGGTTCACAAGTGAAATGTCCTCGGAGAATACTGGGGATCGTCGCTGGAGCTACGAAGTTGTGCTTTGTGCGACGTTTTCAGCAAGCCGCCCTGCGGAAAGAGTCGCAGCCATATGAGACAAAACCTGGTGCAATGAAGTCTATCCTCTTGCATGTTAAAGCATTTTTTGTCAACAACCGGAGACTGTGTGACAGCGTCACATAATAGACAGACAACGACAACACTGCCACACTATGCGTATAATCACTGCACGGGACAACACAAATCGATGACCAAACGTGGCTAGTCACTTGCATATCCTTTTACAGGATGTTGCAGTCAACCCCAGCATATTTGGCTGTTTGTGATTTCTTGACAAGTTTACATTCAGTAGTTTGTCATTGCTTTCTGAACGACTGGCACTGATACCATTATATGAAAACCAACGCAAGGCTTCCAAAAACTCCTGCAGCTGTTTCGAATGCGGAATGCGGGATTACGAATTCCGCCCTTAACGTCTTCGCCAAGGGGCCTGTGGCTAAGAATGATAAAACCAAAGATCTAATTTGGCTCCAGTAGGAAGGAATGTAGGAGAGGACAGGGGAAATGCGGACGTAATTAACTGCCCATGGGAACCATCAGTATACATACTATTCAACATATGCTGAGGAAGACTGAGCATATATGGGCTAGGCTCTAGTGTTGTGACGTTTGTGTTGGAGGACACATTGTTGCTGACACGTATTTGTGAAGACGGGACACACGGATGGCCTTGATCGCGAACACGTCGATTTTACGTTGCGTGGCCCTTGCAGTACGTTGCGATCAACTCTGGGTTGATGTACTGGCAATTTTACGTTCAGTTTGTTAATGCTTCTGAACGAGAAATCAACTTTTAAGGCCAGCTAACTGGTGCACCTCTCCTATACCTATCCAAAAATCAAATTATAGGATAGAACGAGAAAGACGAAAAGTTGTTATAGCTAGGCATCTCTACCACAACATTTGCGCTGGCTTCATGGCATTGTCTAAAAGTTGCTTGTACTTTACAGGGTATCGCATTAAATCCCATATTTTGTTGTCTTTTTGTGATTTATAGGCAATTTTACACTAAGTAGCTTGTCATTGCCGTCTGAACGACCAACGCTTATCCATTGTGAAAATCAATACAAAGCTATGTGCTCCCAAACCATTAGCGGTTCACCTCGATCAAGGTATTGTGGAACTGCGTTCACTGCCCTAAGCCACAGATGCATTGTCTGAAAACTAGACATAATTTAATTTCAATGTAATAAATTGCGGAATCAAATTCGATCTAAAAATGTTATTATGATTGTCCTTGTTAATTGTGTTATTGTATAAACCTTCCGTATTAAATCCCCCGCCCCTCCCCTAACATTCATGTGTCAAACAGCATGTCTCAGACACCGTTGCTGTTTTGGCAATGAAACTCACGCCGAGAGATAAACAACTCATTCGACCAGTGCCAGATGGATATCATGTATAGCAACGGCCGTGGTTATAATGCAATAAAAACACACCGTATTGTCCTATCTACGCCTCGTTCTTCAGTCGAGTGGAGGACTGTGTTTGGCGCTGAAATCTCGGGTAATGAGATTAAGATACAGGACATAAATCAGCGCGGGCTGATGTTTATATGTTGATTTAATCACTTGACAGATTTGTGATTGACAGTGAATGTTGTACGTGAAGATCCAGATTTTGGTAAAAATACGATATATCTGTTCCGTACAAGTACATGTGGGATTTCCCAGGTTCCCGAGAAGAGATTTAATAAAAAATTATACTGATGCCTTCCTTCTGTGTTGGACAAAAGGCGAATACAATGTGCACACGATGCAGCTAATACTGTGAGTATAGACACAACAACTTGGTCAATATATTAGTGCAGTTACTACTGTCAGTTTCTGATTCACGGTTCAGTTTGGACAGCAGCCTTTTAAACCCGATCTTCTAGATTTAAAAGTGCCGAGCCACTTTAAATTATGAAATGTCCAGGGGGTTACACTAAGTTTTTCGTCATAATCAACGAACTCTAGATTTCCGTTCAACTACCTTAGATCCAGAGTGCAGTATACTATTCGCTTCTTATGTGTAGAAAATTCGCATAGTCAACACAGTGAATTTTTCTCAATCTCCCTGTGTTAAAGACGAACGTTGTATCTCTAAGCTCTTCCACCCTAACAGGTGAAGCTATAATACTATATCAGCATCTATCATATGACTCGTTATCTTCTTTTTTAGGCACCTTATTCTCTCATAGGGGCGTATTGCCTTAACCAACTGACTCCATCCAAGCTATCTCACACAACCCCGCCATTGTCCTGCTCATATTATTCATGACTGCCTTTATTTCCTCGTGTGTTTTAGGTGTTCCTCTATCAAGTTTGCATTGTGGAGTCATGACAAAGGCCTTGTTAGTTCCCCTTCTATAACTAAGTGATAATGAGAGAGATAAGAGAAGCAAGGAATAATATTCGGATGTTATAATATAAAAAAATACGCTATCAGATGATACAGTATTGATGGCGGATAATGCAAAAGATCTACAACAATTGTTCGACATTGTAGTAATAGAGAGTGCAAAGAAATCTGCCCTTGAATATCAAGAAAACAGTAACAATGGTGATATCAAAGAAAAAGGTAACACCCAAATGGGAAATAGAGATAGAATTGAAAATTCTTCACGAACCGGACAGTTTTAAATACTTAGGGGCATTTATAACATCAGATGCAAGATGCACAACAGAGATTAAGAGCAGAGTAGGGCAAGTAAAGACCGCCTTTCAGAAAATGAAGAGTATCTTATGCAATAAGTCACTTTCAATGAATGTAAGAAAGAGAGTGGGGAAGTGCTATACAGAACCTGATCTGCTGTATGGTTGTGAAAGAGGCAAACAGCTGTGTTTGTCATGTGATGAGAAGAGAGGCATCGGAGAACATCGTGATAATTGGAAAGATCGAGGGGAAGAGAGGCAGAGAAAGACCAAGAGAAATGATGCTGGATGGGTTGAGACGGTGGCAGGGGGGCATATCAACAGCGGAGTTGATCCAGAAAACCAAAGGCCGAGATCTGCGGAGAGCCATAAACGCCTGTGCCAACCGGCATGGCATTTGATGATGATGATGCACTATCCAATTCTACCATCTTTTCTTCATCTTTTGATTTACTGGTATCTCGAAACGCAGCCGCGACCGATTTGTGCAGAAGACCGTGTCGCGTTGTGTTATAACATCTTGGTATGGGAGTAGGTCGTTCAGAAAGCAATAGCAAACTATTGAACGTAAAATTTGCCTAGTACATCAACAGCAGCTGAAAAAATGCTGGTGTTGACTGCAACGTCCTGCAAGGGATATGCAACATAAAAACGTCTAACGTCTCTAATCAGTTTACGATCTGCATTTGTTTCCTGTAGGACTTGTTCATTGGTTTTTCTGTCAGTTCATGGTATTCTTCAGTAACCACATTTCCACAGCCATCATATGTTTTTCAGCTTGTCTGCTCATTGTCCACGCTTCACATACATATAAAAGTACAGGTTCTATGTAGCACTTCAATTTATATCTTTTTCTTGGTCAGTATGTTTTTCATCTTGCAAAAGGCTACCTTCGCAATGGCAATTCTTGTTCTAATCTCTTCAAGGCATCTGCCATTAGATGTTATGACTGTTCCGAGACAGCTATACCAATTCACTTGTAGAAGAATGTGCCCATTTACTTGTATATTACATTGTGGTATTTCTTCCTTCTTAGTGACGACCATAATCTGTGTCTTCTTACAATTCAATTCTAACCCTAGTTGTTCACTGTGTGCAACAACGGCATCTACTAAATGTTGCAGGTCCTGTTCATTGTCTGCAATCAAGATTGTATCATCTGCATATCTATAGGCAGTAAATGGCATTTTTTTAAAAACTCAAGCACCAAGAAGATCTCAAACCGCGATACACCAAACCGAATGTTACACGCTGTGTGGTGAATCCAGTCACAGGCATGGGAGAAAGTTAAGGCCGTTGTGTTGCATATAAAAGGTTACCCTGAACTTCACCTCGGACGTAATTGGTCTCTGAGCTGTGTTTACGGAAGCCCGTGCAAGACTTTTGCCATACCTTTTCGTCCTACACCACCGATAAATGGTTATTATGGGGCTGAACCGACTACCGAGAATGTTTATGTTGGTGTCCCCTAGAGATGCAGTGACTAGAAATCACGAAGTGATCGGTCAACTCCTAAATCGCCGGTAAATGATGTATACGGAAGGTGTGCTCTAATTTGACAAATAGTTTATAATGTCCACCGAGTGTTCCTTCTCCCAACCGACAGTTGGGTTCAACTGTTCTCAGCGCGTCGCCTATGGGAGTGGACCCTGCTTTGTTGTGACATCCGACTACTTAGTATTGGTTCCACGATTGCATATCTAATCTTCCAGCATTGTTTTCCACTGTTGAGCCTTTCCTTGGAACAAAACCGCTGCTTCTTGTGTAAATTAATGCAGAAAACACTAACCAAAACCCTAATCCTGAAACAAACAGCAAAATACGCTATAATAGCTGTTGGCCCTATATCGAGGAATGGAACCACTCATTGTATGGAGACTGTCAAAGGACCGCGTCGTTATGGTCTCTAAAGACACAGTATGTGAAGAACGGGAGGCCCAAAATACGGATGTAAGGCTAAGCAGCTATGTGCAGTAGGTGACGATTTCTTTGGTGAGCCTAGTACCAGAGCATCCTGTGACGACAGCTTGTCATTCTGTAATGCTCATTGAATGGCGGGTATGCAAATGTTCTGTCTGTGCCTTTCTTCAGGGCCGAACAGCGTGCATGCAGATGTTCTGAACAGTTCTGTTGGGGGAAAGAGTGGGGGGTTGGGTACTAAAGATGGCGTCACAACTCTAGAATGTCCCAGGAAACTATACGGAAATGCTAACCCGATCAAGAAATGCCCAGGAGATGTCGGATGTGGCAACTGAAAGGCCTAATAATAATGTTTTGCATATCCTTTACAGGACATCGCTGTCAACATCAGCATCTTTCAGCTGATTGTTGATTTCTTGGCAAGATTACGCTCAGTAGTTTGCCATTGTTTTCTTGGCGATCGGCTCCATACTCTCATAAGTCACTGGCGCGACTTGAACCGCTTCCAATTCTCGTGCGCTCACGTCAATCACGAGAGTATTCGGGGTTAACGGAGAAAGCTGCTAACACCTCGACCAGGGAGGCCGGCTCTAAAAGGCCTAAATACAGGCAAACAGACAAAACGCAATTGCATAACAATATAGGCAGAACAAAAGATGATGATGAAGAAGAAGAAGAAGAAGAAGAAGAAGAAGAAGAAGAAGAAGAAAGAAGAAGAAGAAGAAGGAGAAGAAAACGATGAAGCAGAAGACGAAAACGAAAAAGAAGAAGAAGAATGTTGCGCAGCAACGTTTGTTGGCACACACTAAAGAAATTTAAAGAGCACACTCAAGTGAGCTTAGAAGAGAGGCAACGGCAATGACGCCAGGTAGAACACACGTTGAGAATACCTGTTAATAGTATGACCAGGAAGCCGTTTTCCTGAAATTCACAAATAAAACAAGCACACACACACACACACACACACACACACACACACGCACGCACGCACGCACGCACGCACACACACACACACATACAGAGGAATAAGAAAATTAAAGATACAGATGTATTCTATGGGGAAACATTGGAGAAACTATTAAGAGATAGCAACTGATAGGAGGAGAGATAGTTGAGGAAACAAGAAGACAAAGAAAATCCATAATAGAAAAATTAGGGTGTAGATATTTTAACAAATGATCACAATACACGTACAAACTCCACAGAAAGTGTTGGAATGCTAAATACTGAAAAAAGGAAACATCAGACAAAGACAGACATGAATGAATCATACATCTAGAAATCACTGTTCTTCTTGTAACCTAACGTCTCTTTCCTTTTTGTAACCTAAAATCACTTTCCTTCTTGTAACCTATAATTACTTTCCTTCCTGTAATCTACAATTACTTTGGTTTTCTTTTAACCTAAAATCACTTTTTTCCTTTAATTTAAAATCACTTTCTTCCTGTAACCTAAAATCACTTCCATTCTTGTAACATAAACTCACTTTCCTTCTTGTAACATAAACTCAAGTTCCTTCTTGTAACATAAACTCACTTTCCTTCTTGTAACATAAACTCACTTTCCTTCTTGTAACCTATAATCACTTTCTTCCTGTAACCCAAAATCACTTTCCTTTCTGTAACCTAAAATCTAACTAACCAACCAACTAACACATAAAACACTCGTCTTCATGCACAATAGTACAGACAAGGAATGGATATGGCTGTAGCCATTTCCACGCGTGATTCCACTTCCTTCGATCGATTCAATCTGGAAAAGTGGCAAGAATTGTCAGTTCGTTGCGCGGGAGTAGAATATTGTATGTATTTGAAAGAAGCATTCTGTCGATTGCCAAGGTTTGATATTCAAATATTCATATTAACTTAGTTTTGTATGGAATATTTACAACTTTCTTTATTTCTTTCTTTCTTTCTTTCTTTCTTTCTTTCTTTCTTTCTTTCTTTCTTTCTTTCTTTCTTTCTTTCTTTCTTTCTTTCTTTCTTTCTTTCTTTCTTTCTTTCTTTCTTTCTTTCTTTCTTCTTACTTTCTTTAGGCTACCGAGTTATTTCTGCCATTTTCTGACATGCTGCCCTTTCTTCTGACGTTTATTTCTATACAATCTCCTCTAAGTGTGTTCATGTCTTTACAGTAAATACTTTCCAGCTTTTATACTGGGGTGTTTTGTCCGACATTTTGTCATGTTTGCTTTCTGATTTGTGGCCTAATAACAATTATAAACATTGCCAGTGAAGTTATTTCCGCCTGTCCATTTCTTCTTTATTCATTCTCCGTCTGCCACTAGCTTAAAATCAAGCACACTTGGTTTATGGGGCAAAAGTGGCCAAAGACACAAATTAAATCGTGCTTTTATATAGTTTACGTTAAAAAATAAAATAATCAAATCACAGTGAATTAAATAAAGCCGTCACTTTCTATGTGCTTCTGTATAATATAGTTCACATGATTCTCATAATTTAACACCAATACGATAACAAGTACACAGGGAAAACCGACAGTGGAAAATTAACAAGATCATGTTATAGAAAAAGCAGAAGGAGGAAGAGAGGAGAAGGAGGTGAAGAGTTGAATAGATGAAGATGTTAAAAATGAGCAGTGAAGGATGGGGATGAGAAATAGAAGAAGGGGGAACGGCGAAAAAAATAGTGAAGAAGAAGAATAAGAACAAGAGGAAGAAGAAGATGATGATGACACTAACTGTGATAGAAAAGCCGCTGACTATGATAACTATATTCATGAGGATGAAGAAGATGATGACAATGATAGGTGGAAATGCCGCTTAGTATCTCAACGGCAAAATCGTCTAACTCTTCCTTGCAATACATCCTTCTTTAAATCGAAATGAGATCAGATACGTTTTATGAAAAGCAACCACTGTAAGTGTAGAAAAGGTTTTCATTTCATTCAGGCTTTTGTCCTCATGGAGGTCAATTAATAAATCAGTTAATCAATCAAACAAACATGGAAGCTAGCAAGTAACCTACCTATCTACATGAGCGAGTACCCTTTTTCCGCATTTTATTTCTTCCGTTGTTTACGTAATTTTATTGGCCTTACTTTTCTGTGTGTATGTCTGCATCGTTGCTTGTCTGTCTGTGTGCTTGGGTACCTACATACCTGACTGCCAACCTACCTGCCTGCCAACCTACCTGCCTGCCAACCTACCTGCTTGCCTGCCTACCTACGTACCTACCTACCTACCTACCTACTTACCTACCTACCTACCTACCCACCCGCCTGCCTGCCTACCTACATGCCTGCCCACTTACCTGCCTACCTACCTACCTACCACCTACCTACCTACCTACCTACCTAAGCACCTACCTAAGCACCTACCTACCTACCTACCTACCCGCTTACCTACTTACCTACCCACACACCTAAATACCTACCTACCCGCTTACCTACCTACCTACCCACTTACCTACCTACCTACCTACTTACCTACCTACCCACCCACACACCTACCTACCTATCCGCTTACCTACCCACTTACCTACCTACCCGCTTACATACCTACCTTCCTACCCACTTACCTACCTACCCGCTTACCTACTTACCCGCTTACCTACCTACCTACCTACCCACTTACCTACCTACCTACCTACCCACTTACCTACCTACGTACCCACTTACCTACCTACCTGCTAAGTAGTAATTAGGGTGCATGACCAATTTCCACGCCTTAATGCGTACTGAACATATAAAGATAGATTCAGTTATTTATGGAGCAGTCAGCAGTCTATATCATTGGCCGCCTTTACTTCCACAGACTTTCTTTCTTTCTTTCTTTCTTTCTTTCTTTCTTTCTTTCTTTCTTTCTTTCTTTCTTTCCTTCATTCTGTCCGTCTTTCTTTCTTTCTTTCTTTCTTTCTTTCTTTCTTTCTTTCTTTCTTTCTTTCTTTCTTTCTTTCTTTCTTTCTGCCAGTCTCTATGTTTTCACATCCTGTCTCTGTTTCGCCAACAGACAACGATCATGTGTACAATTTTAATTAACTATTTACATGATACACATAATGAATGAATACTCATCCTTTTTATATACATGAGAGACGTTGCAGTGACGTGTACAATGCCCTGCCGTGCTATGATACAGAGAGGCGGCCGCAACAGGAGGCACCGTAGAGGGTGCGGCATAAGCAAGCGAAGGAGGGGGGTGGGGCATTTCGAAGACTTGCATCATGAAGGGGCGGCATGTCCAAGACTTGCATCATACTGAGAAAATCTACTGCACGGCTATGGACGTGTACCCTAGCTATTTCATATTACATAGGTAATCTTAACATGAATATCTACTTTCGTAGATATACTATATATCTATATAACTATATATATATATTAATATCTACTTTCGTTTTGATATACTTTCTTATCAACAGTAAAACAGCTCCAGTGTGCACGCGTCTTCAGCTTCGGTCTGTGAAATCAAATCGGCACCCGTTAAAGCAGAAGAAGCCAAGACGACGTAGAGGTTAGACGCTCTTCTGTTGGCCTGGTGGTTACGGGTTCGAATCAGTATCGGGGCGGATGTTTAAAATGTACCCGGGCTTCCCGATCGACCCAGCTTGGAATGGGTACTAGGAAATGTCTTAGGAGGTCAAGGCCGCTGGCGTGCTACTGACCACACTGCCCGCTGAGTGCCAGTTGGGCTATACGAAAAATACAGGGTGTTTGTAAAGTTTCACTATAGTGTGTATGTAGAATAAATTTCAAAAATGAAGTACATGACGTCATCAAAATGTGCTTCACAGTCCACCGTTAAGCAATATACAGTGAATGGCTGTCATCTGCTGGAGTAATTATTTGCACTCCAAACAAAGTAGCGTTATCAACGAAGAATTAATTTATTTTTGGTTGAACACGTGTTTCAAAATGGCGATCGATACACATGGAAATAACAACAGCCACACTGCGGAAGGTATTTGACAATATGAAGAGACGTGTACAGTCATGTCTTGAAGCCTGTGGTGGACATTTCCAACACCTGTTATAATGAATACATTATTAGTACTTTCCAGCTTCCCAAAAAAGCGTAAGACCATAGATGTGGCTATTGTAACTAATTTAATGCAATTATAGCACATTATGTGTATAGCATCATGTACTTCATTTTTCAAATTTGACCTACATGCAAAGTGTAGTGAGACTACAAATACCCTGTAGATCAAGCACAATTGGCAAGAGTGCCCTAACTCGTGTATAAGGGTCCCTTGCTTACTTTACAGAAGTAGAAGAAAGAAATAAAGATTATAAGACACACTATGCAATATACACATTGAAAGCAATAATGACCACATGAGATTCGAGCCTGTAGCCTTCGAAAGAGGCAGAGCCTCGCTGAATGAACACGTGCTTCGACGCAAAATGTGATAATATATAAAGTTAACTGCGCAAATTACAGGAAGTGTAACCGGCGTGAACAAAATGTAAGCCAAACTAGAAGTGCACAAAGTGCCAGCTTGATTGGGGAGGGAAACTTCGCGTTCAACGTTGTTATACAGTAGGGATTTAAAATAGTCACCAATGGCCCAATTCCGCCCGTTTCCTTCCACGTACTGCCCCTGCCAGTCCACATAGCGTCAGTTCCAAACCGCTATTGTCTGAATGTAGACAGCAGCAGGCGCGGAATCAGCGCCTGCGTGCATGCCACATGAGATATTCGAGGACTCTCTTCAACCTGCAGGGAATTGATGGTAGCGTTGATGCATGTTTGAACTGTGAAATTTACCTGGAATAATCCGACACTCACGAAAACGGGAAAGGTTTAACGAAATTGTCATTGATTAGATAAATGAGCGAGAGGCCGCCAGTTATCACGCGTACTCTAACATTGTCAAGTATTCCAGGGGAGATAACAGACACTTACCGCTTGCAGTCTTCCTTCCCTTTGTTATAACTTCAGCTCTGTGTTCGTGAGCGCAAACGGGAAATACCGTCTGGATATATGCGATGCAGGTGAGTGAGAATTACACAATATGTTATTAGACATGCCTAATTTTTAGAAAATTATGCTTGTTTTATACATTTGGTGTGACATCTTTTTGTCTTTGAGTGAACTTTCACATAATGTTGAAGATTTATAGCAGTTATATCTAAAAGTGGTTTTCATTCTCCTCCTCCTCCTTCTTTTTTTTTTCTTCTCATGAGTCTCCTCATCCTTCTGCATATTCTTCTTCGTCATCATAATCATCATCCACCATCATTATCATTTCCTTTTTCTTCTTCTTCTATTTGTGCTTGGCCCGGAGCGGGCAGTGCATATCACTGCTCCCCTCAGATATCAAAGTTTAACAAAGTTGATACTACATACTACTACGTATATATTTATTATTTCAGCTGTTCTTATTACAATACACACCATTATGTGCCTTCCTCTGCTCCCTGACTCAGTATTTTCTCACTAAGACTAGAGATTTGATTTGACCAAAAACCTTCAGCAGCCTTTCACGGCGTGTGTTCTGTTTTGTCAGCGATATTCTCAACGTTCCTTACAAATAAATCACATCTCCACTAGAATCTTCCCCGCAATTGCATTACCCATTGTCTATAATTCTTATCCACATAAAAAAAAAAAAAAAAACGACAAGTAGATTGTGAGCGTTATTAGAACACAATTACAAGAAACAAAATGGACATTGCGACTAAAGCCTTCGTCAGCACAGAATAAACAAACACAACCCGACACAACTACATGAAAAACACTACATGAAAATATAAACGTTACTTATCTGTATCCTTGTTTGGCTGGATACTTATTCTTGTTATTCACATTTTTAAAAAAAGTGGAAAAAAGTGTTGTATTCACATACAACAACCGACCACACGAACCACTCAGTGGGCGGCGGTCTTTTGTGTTTGTCGTGATATTTCTCTGTTTTTTATTTTATTCCATTACATTTTTTTCCACCGCGTTTCCATCCTGTTTCAGGATATTGAGGTCAACATCAGCATCTTTCAGCTGTATGTTGATTCCTAGGCTAGATTACGCTCATCAGCACGCCACGACTTTCTGAGCGACCGGCTCCATACTCTCATAAGTCAATTCCATTACTTACTTACTTTAATTAAGTCTTTGAATAAGGCGTTGCCTTTCCCATTTTATTCTGTCACATCCTCTGTCGGATATATATATATATATATATATATATATATATATATATATATATATATATATATATATATATATATATATATATATATGGTATCTCCATCACCGTGTGTTACGTTGTTAATCATATGCGGTCATGTTATTCTGTCACATCCTCTGTCGGATGAAATTATATTTTATGTATAGATGGTACCTTCATCATCGTGTTTTACGTTGTTAATCATGGGCGGTCATGTTATTCTGTCACATCCTCTGTCGAATGAAATTATATTGTTTATATAGTTGGTATCTTCATCATCATGTGTTACACCGATAAGCGTGGGCGGTCATGTTATTCTGTCACATCCTCTGTCGGATGAAATTATATTGTTTGTGTAGATTATATCTTCATCATCGTGTGTTACACTGATAAGCGTGGGCGGTCATGTTATTATGTCACATCTTCTATCTGATGAAATTATATATATATATATATGGTATCTTCATCATCGTGTGTTACACCGATAAGCGTGGGCGGTCATGTTATTCTGTCACATCCTCTGTCGGACTCTATGACCACGAGCAGCATGACGATGGAGTTGATGGCAGTTACACAGGCTTTTATATGGCTGGAATCACAGCATTATACCAACGTGTGTGTACTAAGTGATTCAATGAGCATGATTCAGAAGGTCGAAGCTGGATCTGTACGTTGACAGTGGACTGAGTCGCTGCGGAAGTCTGTTGTCCGTAAAGTCACCCTCATCTTCGTCCCGGGACATGCGGGAGTCGAGGGAAATGAACGAGCTGACAAACTGGCTGGCTCTGCACCCCCTGTAGATGGCCAGCCCATGGATCGTGCCGATGTTATTAACGTCCTCAAAGATATGGCGAGAACAGAGGACTTTGACGTCAGTGATTCCACATCGCTGTCCAGGATGAAAGTCCTGGGAGTAAGAATCGGCACAGCCAGACGCGAGAGGTACATCTGGAAAACACAGCGCCTCGTCAACCAACACAGAACTGGCACTATTAGCCACCGGACGCTGATGCATATGCTGGGGGGAGGATCTGACCACCTATGGACATGTCCGGAATGCAATGAAGATACCCCAACTGATAACTGATAACTGATAACTGATCCTCTGTCGGATGAAATTATATTGTATGTATAAATGGTACCTTCATCATCGTGTGTTACACCGATAAGCGTGGGCGGTCATGGTTCATCATCTCACTCCTTCACCAGATTATTGGATCAAGTCTGTGTTCTTGTCCCATTTATTACATCTGCTCAAGCTATCCAGGCATTTATCTCTCTGCCGTCCCCTTGCTTTATTCCCACCAATTTGCCATTTGTCACAAGTTTATTTCTCTTCATAATGTGTCCAAAAATTCTTGATTGTTTACGTCAAATTTCTCTAATCAATTTAAAGTTTTCATTTGCTTCTTGCAGGACTTGCTTATTGGTATTTCTGTCCGAGCATGGCATTCTTTGCATATCCCCAGGTACCACATTTCCAATGTCGTCAGTTGTTTCATATACATTGTAGGTATTTTAAAAAGGACACGTTATACCTTGCTTAGAAGGAGATATTAAAATAAAAATAAGAAATTATTGTCAAGACTGAAAATGAAAAACGTCTTCGGTACACTATATCGGCGACAGAATATACTGACCCTTGTTAGTCAACACATTCAGTTTGTGCCTATCGAAGCGCTTGCCGGTCGGTGTCCTACTCTGACAATTGGAACATACATTTAATGTTCATTGTAATGTTGTTCCCGATGTTAACTATACGAGACATTATAGAATATTTAAAAAAGTTAGTTGCATGTTCTTTAAAGAAGGATGCTATCACCTCCTGCATTTATTGGCAGCTGATTTCAAACCCTCGACTCGGTTGAAGGGAAATGCTGAAACTGGCGACCCCGTATCCCCTGAGCCAAAGTGTTTCAGAATGTTTGTCTCTATATGTTGTTAAAATAAATATGTTCCTTGAAAACTGGCGTCAGGGGGTCGCGGTGGTGTAGCGGTTAGATGCTCACCTGCCGGTCCACTGCTTGCGGATTGATCCACATCGGAGTGAGAATCTGTAACCTTGATCAGGCTACAAACACATCAAGCCAAATTGTGTGAAGCCAGACATGACGCCATGCAGGGATAAGGTGTAGGGGGGGGGGGGAGGCAAAGAAGAATACTCAGCTAACTCAGCACTTGTGTCATCGTCCGCTACACGCTGAGAGTGATACTGAGAAGGGGGAGGGGAACCACTTATGAACTGAATGGTTCGATGTGCAGTGAGGATAATCCGATGGCTAACTAACATAACATATCTCACGTTTCACCATTAATCTATATTGTCTCAATGGCATTTATCTGTTATCTTTAGTAACATTGTAATTATAAGTAAATGACCCTGTCGCAACCACTTGAGGAGTATTGGTTACATGGTTCTAGTCCAGTATGTTTACAGATCAAGCGACACTCGAGGTGTGACGTGGGCAACATTTTTCTTTTGAGTTCATTATCTTTGAACACATGCGTAGTCCATACACGTGTTACTACGTTTTGTGCGTTATGCTGATTTTATTTTGCGTGTGGATTAGCTTTCCTTATTATCGGTGCCATCAGGTGAATCCACTCCGACTTCAGAGGTACTTGTAATTTACGACCCCTAGTCAAGGATATGGAAAGTGAACATTTTAGTCCAACTGACAGGTGTAGATGTTGAACCCGCTACCTCGCATCAGCACATCGGATATTTAAGAAAGAGCGCTCTTACCCACTGGGTCATGCATGCCCCTTGTGGGTAACCTGACGCGCGACTTCTTTACTGCCATGACATTTCCTGGTACCCATTTTAGGCTGGCTCCATCTAAACACACAGGTCAGTTAAAATCAGGACATGCGTGTTATTTGTCCTCCAGCCCAGTCACGTCTTTTGCTCTTAGCACAAAGTCACCACTGTAGAGGGCAACATTGGCTGGGAGGAAATGTTCATAAATAAATTGTTGCACATTCCATTCAGCTCAGCCTGCTGGCCAATCCTTGCATTCCATGTCTGATGCGATTTTGACTGCACAGATCTAAGTTTTTCTTTGGCACCACCCTGCCCCAGCGCTCTCCTCGCCCAATGTTCTCAAACAGAAACACTTCTCAAATTATGTCCTCTGACTGAATGTGCAATGGTTTAACACCTCACATTCCAGCTACAGACTCTTGCATGTCTACATTCACTTGGTTACCTTTATGTTGAGTCTTCCTAACAATCATAAATTGTATTATCATTGTCCATATTACCGTGTAATAGGTCCTTTAACAGAGCGCCATTCACATTACGGCCTAAAAGATTTTAAATCTATTGCTATGTCTCCTACCTTGTACATCTTCATGGCAATGATGTCTGCAATTTCCTGTGTCTGTCTTCGAACGTGTCGATTCCTACCTCATTTGATGCTGATGTCAGTTCTGTGACATGACGCTGATGTCAGTTTCTGTGACATGATGCTGTGTACAAGTAGTTTCCCTCGATTTTCAAATCTTGTAGAATGTCAGTATTTATTTTCTTCTTGATCCCTGAGATTCTAAGAACTGTTCTGCAACATTTAAGCTCAAGAGACTCAGTTTTCTTCTCTAGTGATTGCGAAATGGTTTATAACTCACTTGCATATGTTGCCACAGCAAAGATGTATGTTCTCAGAAATGCTACTTTAATTTGTTTGCTGGTGTTGCCTCATAAGTTCTTAACACTGTTAAACACCTGCATTGCTATGGCTAATGCTATTTTCAATGTTGTCATTGCTGATTGTTATGTTTTGTTGGCATGTAGCACATTCCATCCATCCATCATGTGCCTTGCCGATAAGCGTGGGCGGTCATGTTTCGCCACCTCACTCGATCACCAAAGTAGTGGATCAGCTCCGTGTTTCTGTCTAGACCATACAACGAGGCCAAGCCATCCAGGTATTTACTTCTGGGTCTTCCCCTTAGTCTCTTCCCTTCGATCTTGTCAGTTATTACCAAATTTTCCAATTAATTTCTTCTCATAACATGCCCAAACAATTTGGCTGTCTACGTCTAATGTCTCTAATCAGTTTCGATCTTCATTTGTTTCTTGAAGGACTTGTTCAATGGTTTTTCTGTCTGTCCACGGAAACATAATTTTCTTGGCATCTGTAAAGAAGGTAGTTTGCCATTGCTTTCCTTCTTAGCAGTGACCGTACTGGTCAATGATCGTAGCCATTCTCCCCCCCCCCCCTCAAGAGAGAGAGAGAGAGAGAGAGAGAGAGAGAGAGAGAGAGAGAGAGAGAGAGAGATCCTTTGCCTACCGTCGTGAAGCTGGAGACCATAACCTACAACTATCTGTCGGCTGCTCTGCATCTTCATCCACCACCTGCACCCATGGCTTCAGGTACCCTGATCGGGAGGCTAAACGGGTACTCCACCTTGCTCAAAGGTGTCCCGTAGGATAGCGGAGGGAAGAAGGCACCTTACTTCTCATTTGATATGGGATAACCCTACCCCGCCACCCCAAGCACATTCTAATTTGTTAAAATAACAAACAAACAAATATGATTTTAACTGTGTCTCTTGACAGACGAAATACACTCTTCTAATCCTTTGGCACTATTTGAGAGGAAGGCCGTGATATCTGCATGTTTAAATTATGGAACTGTATGTTCACAATTTACGAATGGATTAAAGTTGTCTCTAGTCCAAGCATTATTGAAGTTTAAGTTTACATGTTCTGCATGTGTGTTGAACAGCACATAAATACATTCAAATGTATTGAATGAAATAGAAGAAAGATGTAGAGATTAAAGTGTTAACGGTCACAGGGAGATAACGCAGTCCCGTCTCACTCTCCTATACCCCAAAACCAGTTTTACGTTTCACCGGCTTGTCTGACAGCTGCTTTTTGTTCATGATGATTCAATGAAGTGGGCAACATTTGCTGGTAACCCCAAATCTGTCACGATATTCCATAGTTTCTAATGTTGAACACATTAGGTCTTTCTGCAGTCTGTGAAGCAAGTATGAAATCTATATTGTGCTCCTATCTTTCCTATAACTAGTATATAACCGATATGAATGTAAACATAGACTTCGATTTTTGCCCCAACTAAATAGCTTCCGACTATTCCTAGAATGTATATGGGTCACTTTTATTCGGAACAATGTGTACTAGACTTCATAAACCAATAGTCGCCAAGAGTGCATCTTTTCTGTGGTAGCATAAGGATGCCGAGCATGTGAGGCTATTTCAGCTTTACTAAAGAAGAAAGTCAACGCTTTTGAACTGAAACGTATAAGAAACCGTGGATCAAGAAGAAGAAAAATGCTAACACTCTACAAGATCTGAACATCGAAGACAAATTGTCCATAAACAGACTCATGTCTCATAAACTGAAATACATTGGGCATATTAAAAGTCATTGTGGTTTTTAAAGAACAGTGATGTAAGACACCGTTCCTGGAAGATGAGACAGGTGTCAAGGAACACGACAATGGATATAGGGCATAAACGACGCCAGGTCATGAAAATGCACAAGGAAGGAGACCTGGAGAGGGATCGAGAATATTTCTAGTGGATTGTCATAATAACGACGATCTGTAAGGGATTTGTTACACGATAAGGATGTTGTTTACTGGAGGTGTTATCTGTTGTAATGCGTTTTCCCTCATGCTATCAATCATACACATACGCAAAATCAACACCTGCAAAGAGAAGAGCTACTAATTTAACCATCCTAGACCGTGCAGGAAATGATGTTATCTGACAGTGGGATCAATACTTTGTGCCACATACACTGACAGACAAAAGATCAAATAGTTTGTACTTCTTGTTAGAATGCAACAAATCAGTTACCAGCTCTGGCATCACACCAAAGAATATCTGATACTAGAACAAGATAAAGCCCGAGAAGAAAATTGACTGACATCATCAAAGGCATTGTACAGTCACACGGATTAATATTATCCAGTTCCACACATTAGACACTGGAACATCAACTATTCCTCCCCAAGACGCACGACGACAAAAGTGGAAAATGATAATGATAATCAATCTGTAACCTCGCTCATTCCTTCCAACTAAGCCATTGCTCCTCCCACCATTCATTACCAACTTCTGCATTGATATTCCCGTGTATAGCTGCAGCCTGGACAGTTCTGTGTTGGTACACTACCATAGCAAGGTAATTACAACATTCATCGATATCCTCTTGCATGATGTTGGTTATTTTTGTGGAGGTCTGTATTATTATTGATATTCGGAAGTTTATATTTAACCAGTAAGACTCGATCTGTGGCTGTCCAAACTCCTTTAAATTTTTTTGTTCTCTTGCGTAAATAACCCTTCAAATGTGCTTGTTCTCTTGGGTCCAATATTTATGTTAACTCCTGCTGTACATTCATTTCCCCCTCAGATTATGTGCTTATCTCAAAACTTACCACCCACAGCAGGCCGCTTCAGTTTACTAATACTTAGTGGATTTATTTCTATCTCGATGCAATTTCTATCTTGACGTTTTCCTCTTTTCATTGTTAATAAAGTCCCAGTTATTCATTGTTTAATCAATCAATCAATCAATCAATCAATCAATCAATCAATCAATCAATCAATCAGGTGACATCTCCACAAGGAAGATTGGCTGCAAAGGATGGCCAACATTCTCTGCCACTCGCCCTGGTTGTACACTGCTATTCGATCATTTCTTGATCCAATCCAACATTTACGAAAATAACATCTGTCCAGCCGGCTACTGCAGCGTCGGTTATAATTAAGGTCCGTTTTTTTTTAAAGGGTGAGACTGTAATGTGTTTTTCGTGCTGATCTCTTGATACTATATTCCCACTTAAATTGCTGTCTACCTCTTGGTTGCCTGCCTTAGAATCTTCGTCCAGTATAGTTTTTATAAGACTTTTTGTCCTGTAATCTAGCCCAAATAGTTCACTTTACAATAATTATCAGTGCTATTTTCTTTCCCAACCTCTCTAGGGCCTCTGTATTTCATACTATTTGTCCTGACATATGAAACCATTATCTATATACCTACATTTCGACTTTCTAACCGCTTTTTCATTTTTCAGGTTTCTAAGCCGCATAATAGTCTTGACTACAATACACTGAAAATAGTTTTAACATTTATTTGCCCGGGGTAGTGGGTTGACAATCGGATGCTACCTGTAGCGTAGTGTGCTCCATAACAGACGAAGTGAATCCACGTGAATCTGTATTAACATACTTTATTGTACATATAATCGTAGGGAAATGTAATTATATTAGAGATTGTTACAATGGTGGCTTTCCCCAGACACCAGCGCGTTAAGCCACCTACACGCAACATACACACACAAGCACTCATATACATACACTTCTTCTATTCCATGCCGTGTGGTGTTGGTGATCAAGTCTGTCCACATCATTACGTCTCGTGTACTGCCCATCATTTCTTATACTGATCTTACTTTATGCCATGATGTCAAAATGTCCAGCATATTCTCCCTTGGTCTCCCCCTGCCCTTCCTGTTGTCACACGTACCCCAGCTTTCCCCACCTCATGACACGCTCAGCTAATTTTAACTATCTTCTTTTGATGCAAATAACCAGTTGTCTTTGTGAGTTAACTTGCTTCCACAAACCTTCATTACTGTTTCAATACCCCAAAGGTGTTCTAATTATCCTTCCAATAAAACACATCGCCGCGACTTTCACAAATTTCATCAGTTGTCTGCTAAGTGTCCATGATCGGTTTCCTTACATCAGGAATGACTTAATATAGTGCTTTAGAACCCCTTTTCTTAATATATAATGTATTCTAAATCAAACGAGATCCTTTCACCCATCCATCATATGTCATGCCGGTAAGCGTGGGCGGTCATGATTCGCCATTTCACTCGATCACCAGAGTCGTGGATCAGCTCAGTGTTCTTGTCTCGACCATGCCACGTGGTCAAGCCATCTAGGTATTTACTTCTCTGTCTTTCCCTTGTTGTCTACCCCTCGCCTCGATCTTGCCAGTTATCACCACGTTCTTTAATTTATTTCTTCTCATAACATGTCCAAAAAATGTTGACTGTCTACATCTAATTTCTCTAATCAAACGAAGTAGCAATGCAATAATTAACATATCATGAAGAATACAAGATATGTTGTATGTTTAGAGAGTATATTCTAGCGTTATCACAAAATACAGACAAAAAAGAAAAGCAGCTAATCTCATTTCAAGAGTGCATGTTAATTATAGATGAACCACAGCTTAGATCTGGCTTCGAGACAAATAGACAGATGGAAGATACATTCTCAGGAAGGAATAGCTTATATGTAAGTGAAACATCCAAGGGAAAAGCGATTTCTTATGATTTTAATAAACATACATCAACTGGTGCACTGGGAATTGAATGGGCAATGAAGGAAATTAAAACAATCAGCTAACTTAGGATACCAGCTTTAACGTAAAGCCATCACTTTTCTATGGAGCAGAAACGCAGAGAAAAACAAAGATAATTACACATTAATTTACAGTTACCCATTTAGTGATTTCTACTCAAAGTTAAAAAGAAAAGTAAAGAACAAATTTACATATTTTGAGGGCCAGCATGTATATGGTCAAAGTTGGTTGCATACATTTACAGGACGTAGCATCAACCCCATCATTTTTAGGCTGTTTGTGATTTATTGGCAAGTTTACGTTCAGTAGTTCGCCACGAAAAGTTTAAAGAAGTGAAGTTATTGACAAGAAATGTTCAACCTCAATTGAATGTTATCTGTGACAAGATGGGAAATACCTTAACAGAATCTAGACAAATTCTAGAAAGATGGCAGGAGTACAGCAGTGGAATGTATGATATGATTGACAGTGAGGATATGAATGAGATACATGAGCCAATAACAGCAGAGACCGAACCTAAACCCTCATTAGATGAAATTGCAAGGGGCAATAAAGAACCTGAAGAATGGTAAATCCCATGGATGTGATGAGAACCAGCTTAAATAATTAAAGTGGGAGGAGAAGAAAGCATACACATTTATCATGCATTATGTAGAAAGATATGGAAATATGGTATTTGGCCAAAAGATTGGAAGAGAATATCTTCATTCCAATCATTCATTGGCACCTTTCCTCTTGACAGACGATAGTTTGGTACATTGTGCTTCAAAAAGGCTTAATAACTACGACCCATGGCGGTGGCCAGTGTAGCTGGTAAGGCCAATTCTTGCTGCAAATGTTTGCCCACAGTAGGTGCATGTGAAAACATGGTCATTTCCACCATTTTGCACCATCTTACGTCTCTCACGCTCTGTGTGTGCTTTATCTGCAATCATTTTCTCCTTTGTCTTTATTCCATTTCTGATAGTTGCCCTCCATGCAATACGTTCAGCGGCGACGTGCTCCCAATGTGCATTATCAATGCCTGTATCAATCATGTCCCGCTTACACACATCTTTGTATCGTAGTAGAGGCCGACCCTGAGATCTCCTACCCGTCTGTAATTCACCAAAAAAGATGTCCTTTGGTATTCTACCATCATCCATCCTCCTAACGTGTCCTATCCATCTAAGTCTACGAAGACTGAGCATGGAATACACCGTCACACAACCTGATCTTTCCAATACTTCAGTATTTGTGATTTTGTCTTGCCACTTAATACCAAGTATTCTTCGCAGACACCGCATATGGAAGCTGTTTAAACGTTTCTCTTGGCGTGAGTAAGTTGTCCAGGTTTCACTGCCATAAAGAAGAGTACTAAGGACACAGGCTTGGTAGACGAGGACTTTTGTTTTGGCAGTAAGCTTCCTGTTCTCCCAGACACTTTTTGCTAACATGTTCATTGTTGTTGCTGCCTTGCCAATCCTGATATCTTCATTCCAATACCAAAAAAGGGCAACCTGAAATTACGCACCAACTATAGAACTGTTGCCCTGATCAGTCATGCAAGTAAAATTCTACTAAAAATCATAATGGGAAGACTTCGTAACAAAATGGAAGAAAAATCAATGTGGTTCAAGCTGGATTTAGACAAGGAAGAGGAACAAGAGATCACATTCTCAACATGAGTTTAATAATAGAGAAGTGCAGAGAATTTAATGTAAACCTATTCTCATGTTTTGTGGATTATTCAAAAGCATTTGACTGTTTACAACATCAGAAACTTTGGGAAATCATGAGGAATATGGGCTTTCCATAACATGTAGTACAACTAATAAAAATGCTCTATCTAGACCAACAAGCAGCAGTTAGAATAGATGGCGAGGCATCAAATTGGTTTGACATCAAGCAAGGAGTCCGTCAGGGCTGAGTGCTGTCACCCTATTTGTTTAACCTGTACACCGAAAATATAATGAGAAATGTAAGAGATGATATAAACAGGGAGCTATATGATGCTCTAAATATCGGTGGTCATGACATACCAGAGATTCGGTATGCTGATGATACAGTATTGCTATTCACAACACAGAATGGCATAGAAAACCTAATAGCCTCAACCCAGTTGAATAGTGAAAATCACAACTTATATCTTAACATAGCTGTTTGTACCATACCATTGGCACCTTGCCGTCTTGACAGACGATAGTTTGTGCTTTAAAAAGGCATAATAACTTTTAACTATGGCGGTAGCGAGTGTGACTGATAAGGCCAATTTGCGCTGTAAATGTCCGTTCACAGTGGGTGCATCTGAACACGTGGTCATTTCCACCATCATGCACCATCTTAACATAGCAAAAACAAAGATAATGCATACAGATAAAACTACTATGGAGAAAGAAATATATGTTCATCATCATCAATCATCATCATCATCATCAATCATCATCATCATCATCATCATCATCATCATCATCATCATCATCATCATCATCATCATCATCATCATCATCATCATCATCATCATCATCATCATCATCATCATCATCATCATCATCTTCCACTTCTGCAGTCAAACGTCGTGGGGAGAAATAATTTGCGTTCCGGCCCCCGGTGGGAGTCACTGGATAGTGTCATTCCGTGTGCTTGTACAATGTCTTTGATGTCGTCAATCCATTTTCTTCTTTGACGTCCTCTTGGTCTCGTCGCAGATAGTCTTTGATATAAGGCCGGGAATTATTTAAGGGAAAAATTGGAGGTGGTGGAAAATTTTGAATATCTTCGGTCATTGATTACCAACAACGGTGATACAATGAAAGAAATTAAACGACGACTATCAATTGCTCTTCAAAGACTAAAACAGCTGAATAAATTATGGAGTGGGACAGACAGAACTACAAAAATTAGATGTTTGAGAGCATGCATCTGTCCCATTGCAACATACGCCTGTGAGACCTGGACACTTACTAAACAAGCTGAACAGCGCATAAATGCATTTGAATATAAATGTTATAAACGAGTTCTAAGAATATCTTGAGTAAAGAAAAGAACAAATGCATCCATACTCCAAGAGCTGAATATTGAAAAGGTTGGCTATTAAAGACGATAAAACAAAGAAAATTTAAATATTTTGGTCACTTGAGACGTCACGAAAGTTTGGAGAGAACAGTAATGGAGGGGTATATGCCTGGGAAGAGAGGAAGAGGAAGGCCAAAGAGAAGATGGGTGCAGGATGTGACGGATGATCTCCAGATGGGTGTATTGGACGCGGGACATCTTGCTTATGATCGAGAGGTTTTTTCCGGAAGGTTGTTATGGGAGCGAGGTTCTGCAAAGGACATGCTACTGAATGAATGAATGAATGAGTTCGCCATTACTTTATGAACAGGCCGTCCTCATAACATAGTATGAAAATCAACGCAAAGCGGTCTGCTGCCAAATCTTCAACAGCTGTGTTTCGAACACAAAATGTGGCATTACGAACTGCGCCCATAACTCCTTCGCCACAAAGCAAAACAAATAATATTCTTTCTTCTTCTGTCCTGTATCCTTCATTAGGGCATAAGTACTCAACCAAACCACGCCAAGCCGCCCCATCTTTTTTTCTATCTCCTGCATCTCCTTCCACGTCCTCTAAATATTATTAATCTCTGCCCGTGCTTCTCCTCTCTGTGTGGTTTTAGAGCTGCCTTCGGTCTCCCGCTATTTCGTTTGCCTGTTGGGTTCCAGATAAGTGTGTCTCATTATATTGTCCTCACGTTTTCCCTGTGTGTGTCCTGTCCTATCCAGCGCCAGCATCTCCTTCTCCTCGCCCCTTGGCTCAGTGGAATTTGTTTAGTTCTCTACATGAGCTCTACATAGGCTAATAAATATTGGGAGACCTAAAACACGGAGAAGAGAAGTAGAGACAGAGATTTAAAACACTGGGGAAATCATAATAATCGTCACGTGCCATGCCGATATGCGTTGGGGGTCAAGTCTCGCCATTTCCCACTATCACCAAAGTCCTGGATCAGCTCCGTGTTCTTGTCTGGACCATGCTACCCAGATATTTACTTCTCTGCCTTTCCCTTGGTCTTTTCTCCTCAATCTTGCCCGTTAACACCAAGTGCTCTAATTTAGTCTTTTTTTTTTTTTTTAAAAACGCGGACGAGTCAATAAGTAAGTCACACAATTCTGTGGGATGGTGGATACATGTGGTTGGTGTTTTCTACAGGTGTCATTAGGTGACAGCAACATTGATCTTTATATTCCCGTTCGTCAGGTCGCGCAAGGTGTCTCACGTGAATGCGCAGCGCATAAACAAAATGGCGACTGTACTTACGGAGTGTACAACCAAAGACCAACGTCCTATTGTGCGTTGTTTGTGGGCAAAAGGACATTCATTTGCCTGCAAAGGACATTCATAAGGAAATGCTTCATGTTTATGCTGACAAATGTTTGTCCGGTAAAGCGGTGCATAGCTGGGTAGAATAAAAAATTTTCAACAACGCTCTACAATTGTTGATAAAATCCGATCTGGTCGTCCTGTTGAGATTGCAACAGAAGCATCCGTGCAGCAGGTGGAGGAAATGATTAGAGGTAACAAGCGAGTAACGACAGACTCTGTAGCATCTGCAATAGGGTGCTCACATGGTTCAGCATACAGCATAATACATGATCGATTGAAATTTAAGGAAGTGTGCTCAAGGTGGGTACCCGGACAATTGAAGGAGGAACACAAAATGAATCAATGTGGCCTGCCGTTGCATCATCTCTGTCGATACGAAGATGAAGGAGAAGACATGCTGAACAGGATTGATACTGGGGACGAATCATGGGTGCATCACTACCAGCCCGAATCAAAGCGTGCTTCAATACAATGGAAACATCCTTCGCCTTGTGTCCAAAAATTCAAGGTTACGCCATCAGCAGGGAAGGTTATGCTGACAATGTTCTGGGATTATCAAGGAATGCTTTTAACCACTTTCAAGAAGAAAGATGACAATGTGAATTCTGAATCGTACTGAGAAGTTCTATCGATGCTTCATGATGCAATTTGAAGAAAACGTCCAGGACTGTTGACTAGAGGAGTGTTGCTTCTTCATGACAATGCCAGACTACATACGGCTCAATTAACTCAGGAGAAAATTAACCAACTAAGGTGGGAAGTTCTGGAACATCCAACTTACAGCCCCGACTTAACCCCTAGCGATTTCCACCTTTTTGGTCCACTGAAAACCCACCTTAGCGGGAGACATTTCACGAATGACGCCGAAGTTGAATGTGAAGTGAAAAGGTGGTTTAGAAAACAGAGCACGCAGTTCTGTGCAGCCGGTTTAGGAGGACTGATAAAACGATGGGATAAGTGCATCAATGTTGGTGGAAATTATATTGAGAAATAAAGAGACAATGTATGTATACAAATAAACTGGTGTTAAGTTGTTATCATATTTAGTTTTTTTTTTCTAACAGCCATTTGTGACTTACTTTTTGACTTCTGCTAGTATACCGTATCAAAAAATTCTGGACTGTCAACGTCTACTTTCTCTAATCAGTTTACGGGTTTCATCTACTTCTTGTAGGAAGTGTAAATTGATGTTTTCAGTCTGTCCATGGTATTCTTTGCATCTTTCTCATGAATAAATAACAAGATATAGCAACAGATAAAATTATACGCTCTGCGAATTTTTTTTTTTTTTTGGGGGGGGGGGGGGTGCTGTGCTCAGGTGGGGAAAAATTGAAGAAGAAATGAAGCTTAACTCTGAATCACCTTGAAGAATACGAACCCATCAGTCTTCTAACACTCATATGTGATAAATATCGTGGCCTACTGAATCACACGGTGACATAAGAACAAATGTAATAGTGTAACTTGTAACATAAACAAAGCCAGCATATCAGTTTTTATCATTTCGTTATAATTCAGTAGTCGGCATTCCCTAATAATTACATGTCACAATTGTGAGCTATAATTGATTACAACACCCCTTCTTTCATCGGTTACAAGAAGTCAGCTAATAAATACAAATTCTATTCTCAATATTACATAATATTTACGCACGAATTGTGCAATGGCCACATTATTTTATTCCCTTGGCTAATGCAATCTGTTTCATTTAGTTTAGCTGCGACTATTATTCTTTTCGTCCGTTAAATTACAATTTAGTCTTTAAAAATATGGAGCTGGCACCACATACTTGTCTCAAATAAAGAAAACTGCTCTTTCTATCCGTTGTTAATTGTGTATTCAAGGCTGTAAAGGTGAATATAATAACTGACGAGCGAGCGAGGGAGAGAGACAGAGACAGGGAGACAGAGAGAGGGGGAGACAGAGAGAGAGAGAGAGGAGGACGGAGAGAGGGATACAGAGGGAGACAGAGAGAGAGGGAAACGGAGGGAGAGGCAGACATAGAGAGACGGAGACAGAAAGAGAGGGAGACAGAGAGGAAGACGGAGAGAGAGAGGGAGACAGAGAGAGAGAGAGAGGGATACAGAAAGAGATGGTGACAGAGGAGGACAGAGAGAGGGAGACAGAGAGAGACGGAGAGAGAGGCAGACAGAGAGAGAGAGAGGCAGACAGAGAGAGGCAGACAGAGAGAGTGGCAGACAGAGAGAAGGAGGTAGAGGGAGATGGAGACAGAGAGAGGGAGATAGAGAGACAGGGAGACAGAGAGAGAAGGAGACCCAGTGATAGGGAGACAGAGAGAGACTGAGAGAGAAAGCGAGACAGAGAGAGAGACAGAGAGAGAAGGAGACCGAGAGATAGGGAGACAGAGAGAGAGGGAGACAGAGAGAAAGGGAGACAGAGGGAGACAGAGGGAGACAGAGAGAGAGGGAGACAGAGAGAGAGGGAGACAGAGAGACAGAGGGAGAAGGAGACCGAGTGATAGGGAGACAGAGTGAGAGAGGGAGACAGAAAGAGAAAGGGAGACAGAGAGAGACAGAGAGAGAAGGAGACTGAGAGATAGGAAGACAGAGAGAGAGGGAGACAGAGAGAGAGGGAGACAGAGACAGAGGGAGACAGAGAGAGACAGAGGGAGACAGAGAGAGAGGGACAGAGAGAAAGGGACACATAGAAAGAGAGAGAGAGAGAGAGAGAGAGAGAGAGAGAGAGAGAAAGAGAGAGAGAACCTGAGTAACTAGCTGTATGCTGGTTATGAAAGTTGGAAAGTAAAAGAACTTATTCCACGTCTTATTGCCACATTAAGATACCATACCCCGTCCATATTTCTTTGATCAAATTGTATTGACCAGGTGGTGTAGACTGGGGCGCCATTAGCATATAACCTCTCAGCAAATTGTCTGGAATCTACTCTATGAGGTTGAATAGACCCGGGAGTGAGTTATCAGGAATATACAATCGCGTCTAGATGGAGTAGATGCGAACTCAACTAGCTTGGTTTGCCTTTCTGTATAATCAGTTGGTGTGGCTAGAAGTATTCAAGATAGGGTGACTAGTTTATTCATTCATTCATTCATTCAGTAGCATGTCCTTTGCAGAACCTCGCTTCCATAACAACCTTCCGGAAAACCTCTCAATCATAAGCAAGATGTCCCGCGTCTGATACACCCATCTGGAGATCATCCGCCACATCCTGCACCCATCTTCTCTTTGGCCCTCCTCTTCCTCTCTTCCCAGGCATATACCCCTCCATTATTGTTCTCTCCAGACTTTCGTGACGTTTCAAGTGATCAAAATATTTCAATTTTCTTTGTTTTATTGTCTTTAATAGCCAACCTTATTCAATATTCATCTCTTGAAGTATGGATGCATTTGTTCTTTTCTTTACCCAAGATATTCTTAGAAATCGTCTATAACATTTATATTCAAAGGCGTTTATGCGCTGTTCAGCTTGTTTATTAAGTGTCCATGTCTAACAGGCGTATGTTGCTATGAGAAAAATGCCTGCTATTAAAAATCTAATTTTTGTAGTTCTATCTGTCCCACTCCATAATATATTCAGCTGTTTTAGTCTTTGAAGAGCAATTGATAGTCGCCGTTTAATTTCTTTCATTGTGTCACCGTTGTTGGTAATCAATGAACCAAGATATTCAAAATTTTCCACTACCGCGAATTTTCCCCATTAATGTATATTTCTTTCTCCATAGTAGTTTTATCTGTATGCATTATCTTTGTTTTTGCTATTGTGATTTTCACTATTCAATTGGGTTGAAGCTATTAGGTTTTCTATGCCATTCTGTGTTGTGGATAGTAATACTGTATCATCAGCATATCGAATCTCCGGTATGTCATGACCGCCGATATTTAGGGCATCATATAGCTCCCTGTTTATATCATCTCTTACATTTCTCATTATATTTTCGGCGTACAGGTTAAACAAATAGGGTGACAGCACGCAGCCCTGACGGACTCCTTGCTTGATGTCAAACCAATTTGATACCTCGCCATCTATTCTAACTGCTGCTTGTTGGTCTAGATCAGTGTTTCCCAACGTGGGGCCCACGCCCCACAGGGGGGCAATTCGATTGTTAAGGGGGGCAATTCGAAAATTGAAGAAATCGGCTGGATATAACAAAACGGGCAGACTTGAGACTGAAGTTAACTAAATTGGAACCTGACATAAGATCTCTTTGCAGCAAGCATCAAGCGCAAGTATCTCACTAAATTTAAATAATAAATAATTACTAATAATTAAAATAATATAGAAAATCTTTCATTAAAATTATTTTGTACTTGAATTTCAGTTCTCCATTATATGTTTTGAAAATTTACTTACTGTGTTTGCTCAATAATTTCCCATTGATTTCTTCCTAAAACCTATTATTCATGTTTCTTTAGTGAACTTTTCAATTTTTGAATATTAAAAATAATGTATGTGGGGGAAGGGGGGGGGGGCATAAGAATTTTAGAAAGGCTTAGGTGGGGCATAGCACAAAAAAAGTTGGGAAACACTGGTCTAGACAGAGCATTTTTATTAGTTGTACTACATGTTATGGAAAGCCCATATTCCTCATGATTTCCCAAAGTTTCTGATGTTGTACACAGTCAAATGCTTTTGAATAATTCACAAAACATGAGAATAGGTTTACATTAAATTCTCTGCACTTCTCTATTATTAAACGCATGTTGAATATGTGATCTCTTGTTCCTCTTCCTTGTCTAAATCCAGCTTGAACTACGTTAATCTCTTCTTCCATTTTGTTAAGAAGTCTTCCCATTATGACTTTTAGTAGAATTTTACTTGCATGACTGATCAGGGCAACAGTTCTATAGTTGGTGCGTAATTTCAGGTTGCCCTTTTTTGGTATTGGAATGAATATTGAATCTCTTCCAATCTTTTGGCCATATACCATATTTCCAAATCTTTGTACATAATGCATGATATATGTGTATGCTTTCTTCTCCTCAAGCTTTAATTAGTTCAGCTGGTATCTCATCACATCCATGTGATTTACCATTCTTCAGGTTCTTTATAGCCCAAGCAATTTCATCTAATGAGGGTTCAGGTTCTGTCTCTGCTGCCATTGGCTCATGTATCTCATTCATATCCTCACTGTCACTCATATCATACATTCCACTGCAGTCCTCCTGCCATCTTTCTAGAATTTGTCTAGATTCTGTTACGGTATTTCCCATCTTGTCACAGATAACATTCAATTGAGGTTGAACATTTCTTGTCAATAACTTCATTTCTTTGAACATTTCATAATCTCTTCCAGTCTTATGATATTGCTCTATTCTGGTACAGCAATCTTGTATGTATTGAGTTTTGTCCTTTCTTGTGTTCTTTCTTATTTCTCGAGTTAAAGATTTATACTTCATCCTGCTGTTATCGGATTCACCTCCTTTCTGTTTCAGTTCCCTTCGTTGTTTTATTAATTCTAATGTGTCTGATGTAATCCATGGCTTAAGTTGCTTTTTCTTGGTCGGAATTAAATCTTTGGCTGCAGTTATCAAGATATCTCTAGCTTGTACTGCCAGTTCATCAGGTGTCATTTCTTCTTGTACAGACATCAAGACCCCAAAGCGATTCCTAACTTCTACAGTGTATGCATCTGGTATTTTTGTGAGATCAAAACGAAGTGGCCTTGGTCCTCGGATAAGCTTTTTGAGTTTTAATTTCAGATCTGCTTCTAATAACTGATGATCTAGCTCACAGTCTGCACTTCGTAGGGTTTTTGTAGATGTTATGCTTGATCTCCATCTTCTTTGTATTAAAATATAATCTATCTGATTTTTGGTAATACTGTCTGGAGACTTCCATGTGAAGAGTCTTCTTGGATGTTGTTTAAAAAGCGTGTTGGCTATCGTTAACTCATTTTCTGTGCAAAATTCAATTAATTTGTCACCTGCATCATTTCTATTTCCTAATCCAAATTTTCATAAAACGTGTCTCTCATTTTCAGCTCTTCCTGCACCAACTTTTGCATTAAAATCTCCCATTATTATTGTTATATCATTATGACCAATCTTATTTAATGTGTCTTGTAGTGTGTTGTAAAAATCTTCAATTTCGTCCTCCTCTGCTGTTGAAGTAGGTGCATATATCTGTATGAGAGTTGTGTTTTTGGGACGGCCTTTAAGTCTAATAGTGAGGATTCTATCACTAACTGGATTATATCCCATTAAAGATTTTGCAGTTGTCTTATCTAAACAAAATGCCACTCCACTCTGGCCTCCGGCGTCTCTATCAGAATAAATGAAAATACTTCCATTTTCAGTTGTAAAATGTCCCTTGCCGCTCCAGCGATGTTCACTAATTCCTAAAATTTGAATGTTTAACCTCTCAACAAATATAGGGATAGCATATAATTATGCGCTTTGCCAGTTGGGTATACTAATGTGACAGTTGAGTATAATGATAGTCACGGCAGTTGAGTATACTGATAGTCACGGCAGTTGAGTATAATGATAGTCTATGCAGTTGAATATACTGACAGTCACGACTGTTGAGTATAGTGATAATCACGGCAGTTGAGTATACTTATAATCCCGGCAGTTGGGTATACTAATAGTCAACTGTCGTTACTATTAGCATACTCAACTGTCGTGACTAGCTGTTTATGCTCCTGCCTTGACTCTCTCTCTCTCTCTCTCTCTCTCTCTCTCTCTCTCTCTCTCTCTCTCTCTCTCTTTAAAATCGTCGCCGCAAAGGCATTGGAAAACTGTGTGTGGACTTGAAAGATTAGTGATGCTAGAGGTTAGAACTATGGCAGAATGGACTGCGGCCGTGGCATGAAGCAATATCATCAACAGAACTGATGCTGAGCACCAGGGCCGAGATCTGTGGCCATACCTTAACGCCAGTTGACAGGTCACATGATGACGATGATAAGTTCATTACACGCATATTATAATTATATCATAAGAGTATATATATTATTACAGCAAAGAGTATTCATCTATGTAATTAAAGTTACTACCAAGCTCTTCCCATGAATGAGAAACTTAAGTTAAAAACATGTACAGGATCCTTTCCACATCGTGACCACTTATGGCATAACAGGCCACTGAGTCTCTTATATAGAAGATGCGTCACTGTGTGTCAGTGAATCACCGAATGTGAACGAACACACCAGAAAGGGCTCAGAAGCATAGCTTTGTGCTGTGGAGAGGTATACCTTCATCCCTAGTCCCCGCCATGGATTTTAGCCATTATGTCTTTTCTGAAGCTCAGTGTTACAACTATTGTCTCTACCACCACCCACCTATACTAAAACCACACACATTTTAACACACACACACACACACACACACACACACACAACATATATATATATATGGGGGGGGGGGGCTGCGTGGTCTCGAGGTATAGTGTCCGCCTCGAGTGCTGGAGGTCCCGGGTTCAAGCCCCGGTAATGCCGGGATTTTTTCTCATGGACTTCTAGTAATAAATTTCCCCTGGTCTCTGGGTAGTGAGATCGGACGCCCGTGTGTATTGTTTCGCACGTAAAAAATCCCTTGGCAGTTGGAAATCGAAAAAATGTAGCCTAACGGCGCTGCCCGGGCAAAATTTCGAGTTAAAAATCTACCCAAAGTATTTCAGGATCCTCGGCGGTGCTACGGAGTTCGTGCACTGAGCTGAGTTTCTCCAGACTCAGGTTTGAGTTAGGAGGAGAACGGAGCACTTATGGGTTGCACCCGTGTGCCGTGATGTTGATCCATAAACTAAACTAAACTAAACTAAACTAATATATATATATATATATATATATACTTATCATTATACATCTATGTATAGCGGGTTCACCGGTAAGGCAATGGCTAGACTCTCGCCTGCCGGCCCCGGGGTCTGGAGTTCGAATCTGTATGGGGGAGATTGGTTAAATTGGGCTCCCAGGTAAACCCAGTCTAAAATGTGTGCCAGGAAATGTTTTTGGAAGTAAAGGCGGCAGGTGACATACCGACCACACCATGCACCGAGTGCCGCATAATCTTAAATCATATGCCCAGTGTGATAGGTCAGCACGGCTGAATGGATACGAACGCATGTTCTTAAACATCCGGTGTTCTGATACCGACGTAAGAGGTTCAATCCCTGCACCGGACAGTTGGACTAAAATGTTGACCTATCCTCCTTGACTTGGGGACGTTAATTAAAAAACCTCTGAAGTCGGAGTGGGTTCGCCTGATGGCCAGGGACACTATTAATAGGGAAAGCAAATCCACACGCAAAATTCAGTGCAGCACTACTGGAAGTAGTGTGTATTGTGTATGAACTACCCTTGAGTTCAAAGGAGCAAGCGCAAACATAAAACCAAAAAAAAAACAAAAACAACAACAGCAACATATATGCCCGGTGGGCCTTGAGGCGTGTAAAATGGTCCTTTACATACTATATTTTTTATCTATGTGGAACAAACAAGGCGAGTGTGTAATGTGGGAATATAATTGTAAAATTTAATGCGCATACCAAGTGAGCAGGCAGTCAGGAAGAATACATGTAAGAAACAGTTTCCGAGAATGTGAAAGACATACATCCCTTCCGAGAGATAAACATAATTCGTGTCGTAGTGTTGGTTTTGGCGAATGTTCTGCAACCACTGCAGACTTGTGTATGCAACTATAAGGGATCAAGACTTGTACAATTATGAGTAATCAAGACTTGTACAATTATGAGTAATCAAGACTTGTACAATTATGAGTAATCAAGACGTGTACAATTATGAGTAATCAAGACTTGTACAATTATGAGTAATCAAGACTTGTACAATTATGAGGAATCAAGACGTGTACAATTATGAGTAATCAAGACTTGTACAATTATGAGTAATCAAGACGTGTACAATTATGAGGAATCAAGACTTGTACAGTTATGAGTAATCTACTCTTGAATGCAATCCGATGCTTCTACATAATTAATGAAATGACAAAAGCAGTCTCTTTAAGTGCAACTGTTCAAGGACGAAGGGCGATTTCTATGTTTATGGCGCATCTCTCTCTATCTCTCTTCTAACTTCCTACTCTTTTTCTCACAATTTCATTACTATCTTCCTTCTCTCTACACTCTCTTCTGTATTTCTCTCTCTTCTTTCAACTGATTCATTATCTTGCAACTCTCCCTTCTCTTTTCCACGTCTCCTGTCTCTCTTTCTCCTCTTTCTCTCTTCTGTCGCCCTATTCATTCCATTAAAAGCCTCTCTTTTCTTTCTTCTCTCGTTCTTTCTTCTTTCTTTTCTCTATTTTCTCTCTCGTCAATTATTTCTCTTACAGCTACCCCTCCCACAATCTTCCTACTAATTTTCTCCTGTTTCTCTCCCTCTCTTCTCTCTGCCTCATCTATCTATCTATCATTTCTCTCACAGCTCTCCCACATCCCT
>OY992878.1:58298169-58468169 GCA_963921405.1 Cepaea hortensis | reverse complement strand
ACATTCGTGTAGAAAACAACAACAACATGGTAATATAAATGCTGAGTATATAAACAATACGTAGTCAGATGTGCTTATCGTGGTCTAAAATAGTGCTTTCACACACACACACACACACACACACACACACACACACACACACACACACACACACACACACACACACACACACACACACACACACACACACACACACACACACACACACACACACACACACACACACACACACACACACACACACACACACACACACACACACACACACACACACACACACACACACACACACACACACACACACACACACACACACACACACACACACACACACACACACACACACACACACACACACACACACACACACACACACACACACACACACACACACACACACACACACACACACACACACACACACACACACACACACACACACACACACACACACACACACACACACACACACACACCACACACACACACACACACGACAGATCGCAGACACCTACTGTAAGGGAAGGGTGTAGTCCCGTAGCAGATGCTGGCATTAGGGTGTGAAGTGTCAGGTATTTAAATATTCTAGACCCCGCAGACACATGAGAATTGGGGTGGCCAGTCCCCTTTCTCGCTATCGTTCCTTCCCAGATTATTTCCTCAAAACATTTCTGGTACTCAGTTTTATGAGTATGGGTCGACAAAATGCTGTACTGGTCACAGAAATAATCCTGCCTCACCTGGGGATTGAATCATGACCAACGTCTTTCTGTTTTGGCATGTATCCGCATTAATCACTACGACACCGCAGCTACGAGATAATTTATGAACTTGTATTTGTTGTTTCTCATCGAGATCTTTACATCGAATTCTCGCCTCTAATCCAATTTGCAATCAAATTGTTTTTGTGTTTTGTCATTGATTTTATTCTGCTTGCTGTCTAGAAATTACACGTGACATCAAATATATAATTCGGCCACATCATGCAGCTATCTTTGTGTTTCTTCAACATGGTCATTGTCTAATTTGTACTTAATGAATGTAAAGTAAAGTATAATAAAGTACAATAGCCATTTTACATGCCTTGAGGTGTATTGGCTATTTATTGGCCCCATATTTTTATAGACCTATCTGTACCAAATGAGTGATGTAATGTTATGTAATACTATGTCTACGTCACTGTGCATTGGGCATTCCATGCACGCTCAGTCCTCCAATACAACATTGGACATTCCATGCATGCTCAGTCCTCCAACACAAAATTGGACATTCCATGCATGCTCAGTCCTCCAACACAACATTGGACATTCTATGCCTGCTCAGTCCTCCAACACAACATTGGACATTCCATGAATGCTCAGTCCTCCAACACAACATTGGACATTCCATGCATGCTCAGTCCTCCAACACAACATTGGGCATTCCATGCATGCTCACTCCTCCAACACAACAGCCATTCCAAAGTTTGTCTGCTCACTGTTTCCATAAAGCGTTCGTTATATTATCCCCTCTTTCTCTCAAAGAACGTGCCTGACCAGGCTTCATCCCCCAGTTCATGTAATCGGACTAGCCTCGGAGTTTCGACAGTAACCGCCATCCGCATTTATATTTATCAGACATGTCCATGCTTCTTCCAGTGCGTTATTAGCGCATTATTTGCCAGCTGGTCTGCGCGTTAGTTGCCTTTAACTCCGACGTGTCCTGGTGCTTACATCCAGGTGAATGATATGAAGCGTGACTTCCGAATGTTGTCTATCCATTCGGAGCGGAGAATGTCGGTTGCGATTTTCTGAAGCATGTCTGCGGTGTCTGATATGATTATGACATGTGTGGCTTCCTGATCTGCAGCCCATGCGAGTGCAGCTGTGATCTCCATAGTCAAGCTTGATGTAGTTGTCTTGAGCGGGCCTCCATGATAATGACGGGTGTGGCTTCCTGATTTGCAGCCCATGCGAGTGCAGCTGTGATCTCCATAGTCAAGCTTGATGTAGTTGTCTTGAGCGGGCCGCTATGATAATGACGGGTGTGGCTTCCTGATCTGCAGCCCATGCGAGTGCAGCTGTGATCTCTATAGTCAAGCTTCATATAGTTGTCTTGAGCGGGCCGCTATGATAATGACGGGTGTGGCTTCCTGATCTGCAGCCCATGCGTGTGCAGCTGTGATCTCTATAGTCAAGCTTCATATAGTTGTCTTGAGCGGGCCGCTATGATAATGACGGGCGTGGCTTCTTGATCTGCAGCCCATGCGAGTGCAGCTGTGGTCTCTTGAGCGCGCCGCTATCCTCTTTAGTTGTTCTCTCCATCTATTGTGCGATGTAAGCTCAAGATGACATTGAACCGCGCTTCAAGGACCCATCTGTGTAGGTGATGTCCTCTGGATGCCAGATGTTGTACGCCATCACTTCCTAGGACATTTCATGACACCCATTGTTGGCTGGATGTATTTGGAAGAAACTGCCTCGGTGCGGATTTAAATCCATGGTTACCGGGCAGGCAGGCAAGCTTAATTTTAACAAGACATGTAGTAATTTGGGCGTAGCAGTAAGACAATGGCGAGGTGGCTTGCCTGTCATTCCATGTGCCCGAATCCTCTGGGGGTGTACATTTTCCCCCTTATAAACCTGGGTGAAATTACGACGAGAAGTAAAAACAGTCGGTGGGATATATTGACCATGTCACCCATTGAGTGCCGATTGGTCTATAAATATTGGTCAGCACCATATACCTAAAACATCTCATGGCCAGAAAACGGGTTCTTTACTTTGAGTTAGTTTACTTTACTTTATGTCAGAATCTGCGCATGTGATTTTGAACAGGGTCTAAGCGAACGCTTGTTGTCAACAAAGAGAAGGAATCAATATAGATTAGCCGTCATTTTGCCAAAAAGAAAATTAAAATTCGGCCTCGTTAAACCTAGTTTACGCTGCCCAAAATGAGATTACGAATTCTTCCAAGAAAAAAAAAAAAATTCTCGGCCTCACATAATACTGACCTGATCATCCACTGAGTGTGCTAGAAGAAACATATAGTCATCGCATCTCATTGCGTGATAAATGGACCTTTACTTATGTGTAAGCGTGTGAGAGAGAGAGAGAGAGAGAGAGAGAGAGAGAGAAGAGAGAGAGAGAGAGAGAGAGCGAGAGCGAGAGAGAGAGAGAGAGAGAGAGAGAGAGAGAGAGAGAGAGAGAGAGAGAGAGAGAGAGAATGACCAAGGCTCACACAAGCAGACCCTGTCTAAACTGTGCACAAGGATACTTCTTGGAGAGTAAAATCGCAACATTTTGGTTTAAGATGCTCAGTTTTATACTGACCGGATTATCCATTGAGTGCGTTAGAACCATATGGCCAATGCGTCTCATTGCGTGACATGTGGACTTTCCTTCTATTTTATTTAATACTCTCATCATCATTTTTTGGCCATGTTGGGTGCATACACGAGCATGTTCCTTGGTAACCACCTGTTTACTTATTTCTTGTTAAATTCAACAGCTGGTCGTAATCATAGCCACTTAATCAACCCTTTCATTATTTTCTTCCTCTGCAGAACTGTGTCTTTTATATACCTTATTTTCCCGGTGTCAAAAACATTTTTTGGGAAAACTGGCACCCTAACAATTTGTACCAAATTCATTGGTACAGCAAACTGGAAAACATCGACTGGTTCATTCTTCCATTTAGCTTGGCTGCCATTGTTTGAAAGAGATTAGTCTTCTGCTGGGTGAGTAGTTTGTTATTTGTTACCATGGTGAACGTACTATTAAAATGAATGACTGTTGTAACATACTGTTGAAATATCATACTTGAGAAAATCACATGGAAGATCACATTTTTCTAAATACACTTTACGTTTCCGAAAGTCACCAACGAGATAATGGAATTGTCGTGAATCTTATCTGGTCATTCTGTATAATTCACTTTGATACATTGTCCCCGACATACTATTTGCTGCATAAACATGATAACATCCTTTGAATTAAAGGGGGTTAAAGGCAAGAGGGTGGACTTCATTATACCGGGTTATTTCCTATCCACTTCGCCTAACTTCTCAGACCATGTAACCACTTACCGATGGAATCGCGCTATCTCGGCGGCGATCCCCAGCGGTTCCTTTGTAAAAAAAAAATAAATCTTGGCACGTCAGAACTGAATGTCGGAATACGAAAACGAACGAATGACCTTCTGAATACGAGGCAGACGGTATAACAACTTCGCCTCAGAGTCGCTTTCTGAACAGAGTCCTCCGAAAACGATTATAGCTTCTTCGTCATTTTCACATCTTCTGGAGTAGCTTACTCATACTATCAACAAATGAACACTGTATATAATGATTCCCTCTCTATGAAGATTGCTTTTATCGTCAGCCCGGCATTTACTAATCCTGGACAAACTAGTATATTGATACTGGCATTTACTTTCCAAGGTTTATATCTGAGCTGTGAAGCCGGCCTCCTGTCGACGCGGCTTCTCTTCCAAAAGTAACAAAGACCGTTGCAGTCACTAGCAACACAGAAAAAAAACAAACACACACACACACACATACATACATAGAGAGAGAGAGAGAGAGAGAGAGAGAGAGAGAGAGAGAGAGAGAGAGAGAGAGAGAGAGAGAGAGAGGTCCCACTCAAAGACGGCATCATTACTGTGCGCGTTTCCTGTTTGTGCAAATCAGTAAATTGAAAATATAAGCAAGGGAAGTACTCCACAGCTTCATTTTCTCCTGCCATTCATCTCCAAATGAAGAGTAGGTCCCCCACCAACTCACGCTAAACCCTTCTCTCCCCCACCCCCACACACACATACACACACACACACACACACACACACACACACACAAACGTCATATCTGATGTCACACTATTTGTGTATAGTTTTCGAGGCTTAGGCACACAGCGAACTGTGATGTATGTCAGTGTGTATCTGTGTCTCGGTTGTGGGGAAATTGTCAATACTGTTGTAGGTGTTATCTGTTTTTACGCATGTCCGCCATTGTTATAAGGCTTTACCGCACAATAAGCACGGCACAATAAGCTTTATAACCAGCATTCATTCTAGACTTTCGCTCCCACACCAGCCGCCAAATATATCCCGCCCACCTCCCACTTCACACACATCCCGTAATTATCTAAGATTTTTTGTAAACCCTGCCGGGCTTGGGTTTGTCAGCCTTCCCGATACTTCCTTACGGGAAGTCGAAACAACAGACGTACTGAGGGAAATGGATCCCGAAAGCATTTTCTTAATATTTTTACAAAGGAGGTCAAGTACGTGAAGCTTAATCATTAAAACCTCCTTATGTTAGATGCTAGTCTTTCATATAGATTTCATATATAAGATGCTAGTCTTTCGTATAGATTTCATATATAAGATGCTAGTCTTTCATATGTGTGGGTTTGAGATATGTGCGTGGTGTGGTGGTGGGAGATTGTGTGCATGGTGTGTGGGTGGGGGTAAGGGTGAGGGTATGTGTGTGGGTAGGGGATAGTGTGTGGTGTGGGGAATGTGTGTATGGGTGGAGTATATGTGTGGGTGAGTAGTGGATGTGTGGTGGTTGGGGGAAGTATGTGTGGGTGATGGGGGTGTGTGAGTGGGAGATGTGTGCGTGGATGGGGAATGTGTGGGTGGGTGTGTGTGAGTGGCTTAGAGATGTGTAGGTGGGTGAGGGATGTGCATGTGTCAGGGTGAGATGCGCGAGTGGGTGGAGGATGTGTGTGGGTAGGGGTATTGTGATCGAGAGATGTTTGGTTGGGGTGGGTGGGTGGGGGAGCGTGGGTGCGTAGTGGAGGATGTGTGCGTGAGTGAGTGTGTGTTGGTGGACGGGTAGGGAATGCGTGTGTGGGTGGGGAGAGGTGTGTCGTGTGTTGGTTGGGGATATTGTGTGGGTAAGGTATGTATGTGTGGGTGGGGTGTTTTTGTGGTGGGTGGGGGTATGTGGGGTGGATGGGTAAGGGTATCTGTGTGGGTGGGGGATAGGGTTGTGTATGTGGGTGGGTTTGGGATGTGTGGGTTGGTGGGGGAATGTTTGTGGGTGGCGAGTGTGTTTTGGTTGGGGGCACAGGTGAGGGCAGTGTGTGTGGGTGGGGGATGTGCGGGAGGGGGATGGGTCGGTTGGTGGGGTATGTATGTGTCCCTTGGTGTGCATGTGTGTGGGTAGGTGAGGGTGTGTGTGTGGGTGGGGTGATGTATGGGTAGGTGGGAGATGGGCCTCATGACATGGTAATTTGCCTTGTTTATGTTTACAACATTCATTTCACAATGTTTATTTTTCTTCCTATGTAAATGTATAATGCTCTTGATGAACGAAAGACCAGTGATTGGAAGGGCCGAATGTAAGACGGGCCTGCGCGCCCAATTTGTGACCCTAATAAAGTTGATTTGATTTTGATTTGATTTATACATTTCATATATAAGATGCTAGTCTTTCATATAAATTTCATATATAAGATGCTAGTCTTTCATATAAATTTCATATATAAGATGCTAGCCTCTCATATATATTTCAAATACAAGATGCTAGTCTTTCATATAGATTTCATATAGAAGATGCTAGTCGTACCAATGAACAGGTCCTTCAAGAAACAAATGAAGATCGTAAACTGATTAGAGATATTAGACGCAGACAGTCAAAATTTTTTGGGCATGTTATGAGAAGAAATGAATTGGCGAACTTGGTGACAACTGGTAAGATCGAAGGTAACAGACCAAGAGGAAGACCTAGAAGCAAATACCTGGATGGCTTGGCCTCGTGGCATGGTCGAGACAGAAACACAGAGCTGATCCACGACTCTGGTGATCGAGTGAGATGGCAAAACATGACCGCTCACGCTTACCGGCTTGGCACATGATGATGATGAGTCGTACATATAGATTTCATATACAAGACATCATCACAATCATGTGCGTTGCAAGAAGGTGTAGACTTACAGGTCTCACCCCCCCCCCCCCCCATCTCGGTCCTTGGTATTCTGGATCAAATCTACTGGTGATATTCCTCCACGTCAACGTCTTGAGTAAATCCTCATAACATTATCTCTCTCGGCCTGTCTCAGCCTCTTCTATCACTCTGATCTCTCCAGTCATCACTATGTTCTCCAATGCCTTTCTTCCCATCACATAACCAAAAGACACAATTTGTCACTTTCTTATAGTTGCTTATAATGTGACATTGTTATTGGCCATTTCCAGGCAACCGTCGTTATTTACTCTTGCTGCCTAAGGCATTAGCAACATTCACCTCAAAACTCTATCTCTTTACCTTCAAGCTCTTCATAATTTGTTCACATTTCAAAATTCAATTTAATACATCAGAACAGATTCGACAGACCACTTCGGCACTCTCCATCTGAAATTCAATGAAAGTGACATATTACCTGAAACATTTTCAACTTCTGTAATGCGGCTTTTACTTGGTTTATCCTGTCTCTAATTTCTCAGGCTCATTTTCTGTCTGATGGTATAGTTGCTCATAAAATTTACTGACTTAGTAAGCATTTCCCTTACTATTGTAATTTAAGATTTTAATATTTCTTTGAAATAACCACATGACCCTAGATTTGATTAATAAAATCATATAAAGATAATGTGATGGTTTCCCCATACCTTTCACATCCACCCGAGCCTTTGTCAGCAATGTTCGACTGCCAGGACAAATGAGTGTCCTGCTCTCCCAAGGTGTTCACTTGTCAACTGTTACCGATGGATACTCTGGCCTCGCAGAATTTAGGTATAAAAGACAATCAACAATTAAGAAAAAGGAAATCTAATGGAAGAATTGACGGCGAGATCGAACACGGATATACTACAAATAAAACCAGGTCTTAGGCCAGTGTTATTGGCCAGATGCCACCAATAATGCGGAATATACACGTGTCAGTAAAACTAAAAGAACCATGGCTCAACACAACCTCCTTACCGACATTATGACATCAGTGTCAGAACTGGACGAGAATTACACGAGATGACAACATAATTGTAGCACCAGAGACAAAGTGCCTCCGAAGAATACATAATATGACAAGAAGAGGCTGGATCAGAAATACTGATACAATGAATCACGCCATACAATGTCAGCAGTTTGTTTTGCCAAGAGACAACTAACATGATGATTTGGTAATTAAACATGAGTAGATCCAACCAACATATTACGAATATTTACGAGAAGATAGAGCAAGAGGCAGGCTCCGCCAGATATAGAGTAACGGAATAACATAGGCAACATTCACCACCTTATACACAGAATATTCTTGATTAATTTTGTATTTATTTGCTATTATTGGGAAGTATAATGAAGACGTCACATAGTCACAGTTTAGTAGTAGACTGCCAGGTCAATTTCCACCGCCATCGTCTCTTGTTTATTCTGGAAGCCCTCATAGATATTAAATGCAAATGTTGCCGCATTTGCCCAGGTGTACTTCCCAGGCCGGTAACTCCCAAGCCTTTTGGGGAGCAGTTTACATCTGTCCAAGTGGTGCTGTAGCTTGCATGCTACTATCTTCTCGAGTATTTTGCCAAAGGTGTTTTGCAAGATAATAATTCTATTTCAAGTTAGTTTTGAGTGATCCTTGCCTGGCTTTGGGAGTGGGACAAGGTAGCTATGCAAACGATCTTGGGGTATTTATGCAGTTTTTGTGTTAAAGTTGAAAGCACACGTCTAATATCTTCTACCTAAATCATGTCTTCACAGAAGTCATTTTTAGTGCCCTGTGACAGGGCCTCTCTGACCATATCCTTAATAGCTCTGTCCTGCTGATCAGTCTGTTTTAGAAATCGTGCAAGAAATGTATCCTTGTCAGTTGTCATGGGTCGATTGGTTGTTATCGTATACTGTGCCCTGTGTATAGGGCTGCGCTTGTCTGTTCATCTGTCTTTGCAGCCTCCAGAATTTTCCCATTGTGATATTTCCAGCCACTTCACGTATAAACTGTTCTCACTTCATCTTGTTGGCCTCTGCTGCCTAGAGCTTAAAATCTTGCACCTTTGCTGTTTTCAGTCATTCAACCTCCTCCAAACTAAGCTGGTTGCTCTCCGCACCCTCTGCCAATTCTGTATGGCTGCCCTCTTTTCCATCCATGATTGCTCCACTTCTTGTGCCCACCATGGTGGTTGTGTTAAGATTCTTCTTGTTGTTTTAGACCGTCCCTGTCATCTAAGGCGTAGTATGAGCGAAGAGTGGTCGCGATCATAACTGAATGCTTTGCGGGCTCTTATAGCCCTGACTTTGCTGGACCTAGGTACCACTTCAAAACTGGGGAAAATGCACTCGTGAACAGAAAAGGCAATCCAGTCAATTCCAAGCGACAGGCCAACCGTCATCGTTCTGAACATGCAGCTCACGCTACAACAAGCGCGGACAGATGTAAAAACATTCCCAACGAAATTCACAGCTCACAGTGTAGCGCCACGCACTCAACTCAATAGCAGGGCTTATTGGTTATTCGCAGCTAACCCCTATTTCTAGAGATCGTTCTACAATGCGCTACCTGTGGACGCGCTGAATCGGAGATACAGATGCAGTTAGAGAAACTGACAACGACGACGACGACGACGACGACGACGACGACGACAACAACAACAACAACAACAACAACAACAGCAACAACACCAACAGCAACAACACGACGACAACATAGAAGATTCGCTATGTACTTTCATTGATAACAACTAGAATAAAATAAAACCCGCCTGGAGAAATATCAAATGAATCTATGCTGCAGCACAGTTAATCATTTAACATCAAGCACCGAGCCAACATGGCGAATATGAATATGGTGATGTTTTTGGGGAAAACAACACAGACAACTCTTAAGAATGGGTTTATTAAAGTGCGGTTTCCATACAACTATGGGAAACAAAATGCAAACAAATATGACATCAAGCAACTTCATGGCAGTAAAAGCTGTATGTGCATGTCTTGAACTTGAAAGTAACTATTGTTTCCATTGGAAACAACGATGTGGACACAGCACGAACAAGGAAAGGTAAGAATTCATATACAATCAGATGTCTTGCATCTATACGTAAGAAAAGAGACATGAGCGATGACATCAAGTGTAGACTAAATGTTATCGCTGAAATCTGATTGACATTACATTAGGCATGTATAAAATGAACGATATTACGATTTTATTTATTTACAAGTATAAATGCGTATATTTTCATGTTCTTTGCAGGACGTTGCAATCAAACCCCAGGTTGATTTTCTAGACGAGTTTACGTTTAGTAGTTTACTTTCTGAACGAGAAGTCGTCGTTGAAGTCCAACTGATCTATCAATGCGTGGAACGAACCCACTACCCGCCGTCAGCGCACAATAAGTTTAGGCGCGAGCGTAATAAACCCCTCGGCCACGCCGACCTCTCTATGATCAAATACAAAAGCTATGGCGCCTACAGTTGTTTGGAGTATGAATTGCGCAACTCTTCCTCACTTTAATCAGATTCATGGCGCAAATCATTCTTCATCCAACTTCAGCTAACAGCGAGATTCGTGGCGTACATCATTACACAAGGGCGTGGTCACCTGTGAAACAAACGGGACTGCCAGAACTGTGAAAAAAGGCTAGAAAAAACAACAACCAGCGCAGGAGACCTCCTGTTAGAACTTCAATTATTCTTTGCCCACATTGTCAAAGAATTGTTCGAGCCAAAATAGGCCTTATTAGCTGACGGCTGCAAACTTTCAACCCCACTGTATGAAATGAATTTTCATCATCATTCTTGATGGACAAACAACAATTGGATGCCGACATGTCCCATCATCTGTCAAAACAATGTATCTCTTTAATAAATGTAACAAACATGCCATGAATAATAGATTGCAGAATTTCTTGCTGCGTACCAGTAAATCGCAGCATCGTCCATAACTCAACAACTGTTAAATTGTGGCCCTAAAGTAAACTAAGCGAAGATGTTTCGTATATTGTTTTCAAAGAACAATAAATGATTACTCATATATGCCTCGGCTTAAGCCATTAGGTGTTTAAACCCAGTGTTATGAAGACAGCAACATGTTTACACTGAAGATAACAAATTCTCCACATTTGGGCAGTATCAGTGATTATGTGTATTTGCGTGCGTGCTCCCGCTCGCTTTGAACTCATGCGTATTCCACAAACGTGCTACTACTTCTAATGCACAGGACTGAATTTTGCGTGTGGATTAGCTTTCCCTATTACCAGTGTCCCTCGCCATCAGGTGAACCCACTCATACTTCAGAGGTAATTGTAATTTACGTCCCCAAGTCAAGGACGAGAGTTCAATCTTTAAGTTTAACTGACCGGCGTAAGTGTTGAACCCTCTACCTCAGCATCAGTACACCGGATGTTTAAGAACAAGAGCTCCTATCCATTCGTCCAAGCTGACCTCCGATTATATGTATCATGTATTTCAGCCAAAATATGATTCATCTTTGGTCTTTCCCCCACAAGCATATCTACTCTGTATAAAATAATTTCTATGTTTGCATCTGTACTCTACGACCCCTATCTCTCAGAGCTAGTAAACTCAACAGGAGACAGATAACTAGTATCATTAATAATATACGTGGTTTCTGCATCTTGCGTTACTTGGGACACATACATTGATTCGCTTGGACTCCCGGGGAGTTAGTTGCAGATTGCTGCCTGGGTGTCGTTTCCATCCGCTTCTAATTAATATTTCTTGTAGGTCGAATCGAATTGACACCTTGTCAATGCGCTATCATTGATGCGTTTTAAGTTTCTGTCCGTCTTTCCGTCCGTCCGTCCTTCAGTCCGTCCGTCCGTCATTCCGTCCGTCCGCCCGATTTTCTTTCTTTCTTTCTTTCTTACTTTCTTTCTTTCTTTCTTTCTTTCTTTCTTTCTTTCTTTCTTTCTTTCTTTCTTTCTTTCTTTCTTTGTTTGTTTGTTTGTTTGTTTGTTTGTTTGTTTGTTTGTTTGTTTGTTTATTTTTTGGGATGCAGTTAAGATATTTTGACCTGAACTTTATTGACTATTAATGATATATGTTATCTAAGCTTGCATTCTGTTGTGAAGACTACTACATTGAAATTAATTACCTCTCAATTTTGAGTTAATCTCAGAGTGTTATCATGGCCCCAGAATGGAAGTAATGACTAGTAACATTGCAGACCTCGTGATCATGTCGAAAAAGGGCGTCATAAAAGGGTTACTGTAGGACTGGTTATCTTACGGTGTAAAAGAAATTAGCCAACATGAAATTAACCACGATTAGCCTACGATTAACCACTCTAATACAAGCTAACACTTCGACAAAAGTTCTTATCAAGGAATACAAAAATAATTCATTGGCACCTTACCGTCTTGACAGACAATAGTTTGTTACATTGTGCTTTAAAAAGGCATAATAACTACAACCCATAGCCTTGGCGAATGTGACTGATCAGACCAATTCGCGCTGTAAATGTTCGCCCACAGTGGATGCATGTGAACATATGGTCATTTTCACCATCACGTGTCATATTACGTCTCATACGCTCAGTGTGTGACCTATCTGAAATCATTTTCTCCTTTGTCTTTACTCCATTTCTGATATGTGCCCTCTATGCAACACATTCAACGGCGACCTGGTCCTAGGGTGCATTATCAATGCCTGTATCAATCATGTCCCGCTTACACACATCTTTGCATCGTAGCAGAGGCCGACCCTGAAATCTCTTACCGATCTGTAATTCACCAAAATAGATGTCCTTTGGTATTGTACCATCATCCACCCTCCTAACGTGTCATATCCATCTAAGTCTACGAAGACTGAGCATGGAATACACCGTCACACAACCTGATCTTTCCAATACTTCAATATTTGTGATTTTGTCTTGCCACTTAATACCAAGTATTCTTCGCAAACACCACATATGAAAGCTGTTTAAACGTTTCTCTTGGTGTGTGTAAGTTGACCAGGCTTCACTACCATAAAGAAGAGTACAAAGGACGCAAGCTTGATAGACAAGTACTTTTGTTTTGGCAGTAAGCGTCCTGTTCTCCCAGACACTTTTTCTTAACCTGTTCATTGTTATTGCTGCCTTACCAGTCCTGATGTTGATTTCCTGATCTAGGGATAATTTTCTATTGAGCTCTGATCCTAGATATGTAAAATGGTCTACTATCTCCAGTTGGGCGTCGTCAATAAAGATTGATGGTACCCCATGCGCACCTTGTGCAATAATCTGCGTCTTCTTTTTGCTAATTGTTAAACCAAATTAAGAACACGCATAGGAGAATGCAGATAGCAGACGTTGTAATTCTTCCTCAGCGTGGGTCTTAATTGTAGCATCATCTGCAAAAAGCAACTCTCTGATCAGTTCCCTCCTAATTTTGGTCTTGGCCTTCAATCTCTGAGCATTGTAGAGGCAGCCATCTGAGCGTGAGTGAATGTATATACCACCATCCTGATGACGAAAGGCACATTTCAGTAGACGTGAAAAGTATATTCCAAAGAGGGTGGGAGCTTATACACAACCTTGCTTAACCCCACTCTTGATTTCAAACTTTTCTGAAATTGCACCATCAAACTTGATACTACCCTTCATGCCTGTGTGGAACGATTCCACAATGGACAGAAGAGTTGGTGTGCAGCCAATCTTCTTTAGTGCCTTGAACAGACCCTCAAGACTGACCAAATCAAATGCCTTTGTGAGATTCTATGATTGATTCTGTTCACGGCATTTTTCTGCATTATTCGCAATGAGAACATCATATCAATGGAAGACCGGTTCTGTCGGAAGCCACACTGTGATTCGGGGTAGACTTGATCTCCCAGGACTTGAAGTTTGCGCAGAACAATTCTGGCAAATACTTTCCCAACAATACACAGAGGTGAGATACCCCTATAGTTATTACATTCGCTCCGATCGCCCTTGTTCTTGTACAGTGTTATGATGCTTAAATCTTTGAAATCCTGTGGGACTTGTCCTTCTCACCAGCATAGCTCTATTAGCTGGTGGATCTGTAGAGTGAGTGTGCCTTGCCCACTCCTGATAATCTCTTTTGGTATCCCATTCTTATCTGGAGCCTTACCAGATGCAAGTTCATTTATAGCACACTTAACTTCTGTTATGGTGGGAAGTGTGTCCAGGTGGTCAAGAGTTGGCAGCGCCTATATGACGTTGAGGTCATCATCCGCTAGTTTGGTCTCACTTGAGTAAAGCTCCAAATAATGCTCTACCCATCTGCCCATCTGCTGTTTCTTATCAATGATAATGTATCCAGTCAAGGTTTTCAGTGGTGCACTTCTTTTGATAATTGGACCACAGGCTGTCTTTATTCCTTCATACATACTTCTGATGTTACCCTATCACTTGCATTTTGAATAGACTCACATAACTTGATCCAATAATCATTTGCACACTGCCTGGCAGCCTTTTGCTCATCCTTCCTAGCTTGCTTCAGCTCAATGAGAGTGGTGCGTGTTGTTCTTTCCTTGTTTCTTAAGAGAGCTATCTTCTTTTTATAAATCAAGTGCTGAAATGTCTGGCTGTTTGCCGCATACCAGTTCTGCCTCTTATGATCCACAGTGCCGTAAACCCTTACCGCTGTTTTATAAAGAGTTTCCTTAAGTTTACCCCACTTTTCACTTGCTGTACAATTTTCTGATGTATCAGTGAAAGTGTCTTCAAGTTGCAGTTGGAACTCAAAGCACTTATCAGGATCGAGGGTGTTAATAACATTGATCCTTTGGCTAGATTTGTTTTTAGCTGTTTAGATTCTCCTTGGTCTCAATCTAACCATTGCAACCGTATCACAGTCGGCACTGTGGTAACTTCGAGTTAATGATGTTTGGTTCAGATGTTGTCTTCGTGTGATGATGAAGTCCAGCTGATGCCAGTGGGTGAATCTTGGATGTTTCCATGTGACCTTATGCAGTTGTTTTGTTTTAAAAAATGAGTTTGTAATACATTGGTCATGTCTGGTGCAATGCTCCAGCAGCCTTTGCCCATTTTAATTTATGCAACCGATGTTGTATTTTCCCAATCACACTGGCCATGAACTCCAGTCCTTGCCCACACGAGCATTGAAATCACCGAGCATATAAATGTAGTCGTATTTTGGAACTGCCTGGATTACAGAGTATAAATCCTCATAGAACAAATCCTTCACATCTTTTAAGGAAGTGAGTGTCGGTGCATATGGAGTAATAATGGTGGCAAAATCACAAGAGGTTGCCAAGCGCATGCATAAAAGTTACCTCCAGCTGGAATTTCAATCATTCCCAGTAGCGAATTCTTCACTGCAAAGCCCACACCATGTTGCCTTTTTTTCTGCCTGCCCTCTATATCAATAACAATGTTAAGACGACTGAGTTCGGCATCAATCACAGCCGTTTTTCTCACATCGTCAATATTCGTCATGTCAGTGGAAAATCCTGGACACATGGTCCTTACGTTCACGTTCCAGATTGCAAGCCGTAGCTTGACGTTTCTATTTTTCTTTTTAGTAGCCTGTGATTCAGACTTTGTCCTAGCCCCAAGCACCCATTGGAACAGGCAGGCTGTGGCGGTTCAGTACCCAATTGGCCTGGGGCTGCCCAGCTTGATCAGTGACACTGATAGTAGTTGATCAGTGACACCTGTAGGTGTCTCCCACCGTCAGAGGCAACCCGTGGTGCCCCATGTCTACGCCGTCTGACAAGGACTTATAAACTGTAACTGCTACATTTCGCTTTGATTCCGAGACCGGTTAAGACCAGGGATGGAGTTATACCTCTCCATAGCGCAAAGCCTGGGCTAAATTATAGAGACCATGTGTTGCCCATGCAGCGTGCCACGCAGGCCTAGTTTACTACAGAGGAAAGGTATACCAATACATCTGAAACAAGACAAGCTGTAGAAGCTGCCGAATCAGCAAAGCAATGCTCTAACTATCTGCTTGTCGGAGCTTCGATCCTAGACCAGCTGCCAACCAAGGCTTATTGCCCCACAAAGGCATTTGATTTGGTCAGCAGTACAACAAAACAATACACGAAATGTAACTGAACCTTGAAAAAAATCACATACCAGTCTGACCGAAGTAGATCAGAGTATGAGGTCCCTTGACTAAACCGCCACGCCGGGTGTAATATAGGCACTATCACTCCAATCAAAGGGTCTAGACTAAAAGAAAAGGGCTCTTGTGCAGGGATACCATTAAAGACGTGGGAAGACAGACTTAACACTTATCGTGAAATTCGTACCTACAGAGATAAAAGCCAGACCAACAACGGTTCTGGGAAACAATAAAACCTAACTCGCATGGTGGTGGTCAATGATCGAAACACTGAAGGACAGAAATAGAAAATTTCCCCAACCGTCAATAAAAGACGTTAAGAAAATTGGAAGCGCAAATGGAAATAAATAAATGGATTTAATGTTATTAAGGAATGGTCGGGGGTTCTTTAATGATTATAAAACTGAATTTTTATATATTGGTGAGATGTCTCATATTCACAAACATTGTTATTTGTCACTGTAATGGATTAATAAAGTAATAGCATTGAATCCTACTCGTATAATGAAAACGTTCATAATTAGAACAGAGCAAACAGGAGATGATCATACAAAGAAGAGTTTTAGAGATAGCGACGAGTAACTTGATGAGTACATGAACGGAGCTGCAGGAGAGAGCAAAGTTTGGGGGACTTAGCGTGAGTTGGATTGATGGTCTGTGCTTCACCGGAAGATCACAGCAAGAAGAGGAAGAAGACGGACAAGCGGAGAAGAAGCAAAAGAAGACGAATAAAAAAATAAAGACGACGACGACGACGAACACAAGAAATGTCCGTGGAAGTAAAGGTAGCTGGTGTTCTATGACCACATAACTTATCGAGTGGGATGCCGAAAGCAGTGGCCAGACGCTTGCCTTTTGGAAAGGTGATCATAGGTGTAAATCCGCATCCTGGCGCATTTTAAAAAATTGGTTTGGGCTGAAAGTTCTACCCAGCCTAAAATGAGTACCAGAAAATGCCTTGGGAAGTAAAGTTAGAGGCGTAATATTACCCACATCACCCAGCCAGTGTCAATCGGTCTATACAAATATCAGTCTAGCACAGTGGTTCTCAACCTGTGGTGAATTTCCCCCCCCCCCAAGGGGGAATTTTAGGGTGTCCAAAAGGGGGGGGGGGAATTAAGATTATTTCAAGATCGCATTAATACAAGAACCAGTTACTTGATATTGTTTTTCCCTCTAAATTTTACGTACTTTTTTTTACGTTTTCTGTACTTCTTGCCCCAATGAAATTCGTTTTATAACATAAGCAGACCCGCAAATCACGTTTTATGTAGATGTCCAGACTTGTTCTAGTATGTGTTATTAAATTTAGCTTCAATTTTTATGTATATTGTGTAAGGGTGGGGGATGTATAGGGAGGAAATTCGAAAAGGGGGGGGGGGATGACGTTCAGAACATATGGTAAAGGGGGGGGGCATAGGCCAAAAAGGGTTGAGAACCACTGATCTAGCACCATACGCCAACAAGCGTGTAAAAGAGTACTTTTTATTGTTTACACTCATCGAGTGCCGTTTCGTCTATACAAATATGGGGCTAGCACGATATATCCATTTCGTCTCAATGCATTTACTTTAATGTTCTCGTGACATGTTCGCAAGTAAGTACATTTTCAAACTGACTTGCTAATTAATTATCATGGCTATCAAGTATAGAAAGTGCTCATATAATCTGACACGTTGCAAAAACATGACGCTTCACTAGAATGGTGTACATAAAAGTAGGACATATGATTGTTAAAATAACACACCGATTAAAGCCATATTCTTCGTGGAAATATCCGCATAAATGTTGTATAATCAAATAGAATTTACATTGCTATTCCGAACATCAATAGCTGTAGGATATCCGAGAAAACAGTCTGAATCAGTACATTGGGAGTGTGTCTGGAAGTGGGGTATCAGCTGTGTGACTGTAAACATTCGTGAGGAATAATGTTTGGCTTATATCATGGATTGAAGAGATATATGAATTCTAGAGTTCGACCCATCTCGTAACCTCTTTCAAAGGATGTTTACCTTAACCTAGTCATAACATCTGGCGGAATATGTCTTATGGAAGTTAGAACAAGAATTGCGCTGGCGAAGTAGCCATTTCCAAGATGAAAAACATACTCATCAATAAAAAGATGTCGACTGCAGTGAGAATAAGACTTTTGAAATCCCGTACTGCTGCTTTACGCACGTGAAACGCAGACAATAAACACATAATAGATAATACTTGGATATATTTGAGCAATCGTAACTACCAGCCACCCAAAAACTACTTCCACAGAATCAACGGTTCCCAAACTTCAAGTATTTCTTTAGCTATCCTTTCGAGGAGACGATGTAATAACCAGGCTTGTCCATGGGAAACATTTTTCAGTCCAATCCTATCCCTTCCCATGGTAATTTATGCCTGTGTCATCCCATCCCATCCCATGGGATTCCAAAGATAATATTAATATGGAATACAGTTCAAATAAAATTATGAAATTTATGAAAGTTTAGGGTTATTGTCTACTAAATAGGACTACATGTACAAAGAGACATGTAAAACAACAGAATTTATTAATTTTAATATTCAAGAGTATTTTATTAAAACAAAGTTTAATCTAAATATGACAATTCTGACACTCTCATTCTGTTTCTGAGTCACTCTGCTCATTCAGCACATTATAAATTTCCTGCTGATCGACTGTTTCTAATAATTCAGTTAATCCAGATAATCCCTGAACCATTTCCACAATTTTCATCTTGCATGCAAATCTGATATACACAGAGTTTATAACGAGAGCTGATAACATCCGTTTACTCTTACAACAATCCAGTTGCACCAAATAAGCGCTCTACTTCTGCTGAGGACACTGGTATGGCCAAAGCAATTTTCGCACTTGCTTTGAACAGTGGAAACCTATGTTCATTTTTCCAATAATTTAATGGTTGTGAAGTTGGTTGCCGTAATTTTTGAAACATGGTGACTTCATCCTCAAGACAATTGTTTCTGGGGTCATCAAACTTAAGTACTTTATTTGGTGGAGGATCAAAAAATAAGTCAAAATCACTTTTCGGCTTTTGTTCTACAATTCCTGCTACTTCACATACAGCAGATAATTCAGAAGAAAGATTTAAATCCGTGATGAATGAAATAACAGTTGGAACAACAGACTTAGAAAAAGCCATCCAATAATTGGCCCATTTATTGGTGTTCACGTTCCTTTTCTTCTTAGTAATGTAGTTCTTCAACTGACTTGACCATGTCTTCTATTTTTGCTTTAATTTCAACTCCAGAAAGGAATGCTACAGTAACTGCCAGAGAACTGCCGCAATATGGCCAAAGATTTTCTCCAATAATTTTCTGTAAGTTCTGACAATATTTCTTCACCATACTGCTGGAAGTATCTTCGTCAATATAAAAAGTAACGTTGTACAACTGATAGTCTAGGAGGAAGTATAACAGCACAATTAAATGAGATGTAGCACCATCAATTTCTAGTTTGTCAAAAAAAGTTTTGAATTTCTCATGTACAGCATTCCTTTAATCTGAGCATTATTCGGAATGTGATTTAAGAATTCTTCATCATCTTCATTAAAGTAATGCGAGTAATTTTTTAAATGGGCATTTAGACGTTGGTAATACGATCGCCATTCACGTGTTAAAGATTTTGTTGGTATGGAAAATGGCTGTGATACCTTTGCCTGACGTGTATTGTAATATGTTTCAATAAATGAAAGTTGATCCATGAACTGATCCAGTTCAGAAATCACGCCTCTGCTGAAGCTATCAGTAATGCATATTGATAACCTGTGCTCAGTACAACCAGATCGGTGCATTTCTGCATCGGTATCAAAACGTCCATCAAATGCTGCCGTCATGCTTGCTGCATTATCAGTACACACAAACAATAGACTGGAGAATGTGGTAGATTCGGCAAGAAATTCACGTGCAAAAAAAAAAAAAAAAAAAAAACACAAATAAAACTCTGCGTAAATTGTGCAGTATGGGATTGATTTCTGTCAATGTTTATAAGAGACATAGGAAAAGTAATCCATTCCCAATTTTGATCTAGTCCACATGCAATAATCCCCTATATGGCAAAAGATATGTTTGTCTTGCAGACCAAACGTCAACTATTCTGCAGCCTACCACGCATGTCGTAAGAGGCGACTAAGGAGGCTTGATGGTTCCGTCGCCTTGCTACTGAGTGAGTGCGTGGCGCGACACTGTGAGCTGTGAGTTTCGTGTGAAATGCTTTTGAATCTGCCCAAGGTCTTTTGGAACGTGACTGCATGTTCGGAGCGATGGCAGATGGCTATGTCCCAGAGTTGACCGGTTTTTGCCTTATGCAGAAATGCGTGGCTGCTGGGCTTCTGGTTGACTGCCACTGCCATTGACGATGAACTGTATTTCGTGGACTGTGTGGGTGAACATCTAGGAAACATCCAGATGGGAAAATGACTGCCGATTCCATCAGAAATGAACTGGGTGCTTTGTGGGGGACTATTGTGTTGTCATTCTGGTGGCGGCATTATGCACAGTGTATCTGTGCGGGCTGTTATTTGTCGAGACTCCTGTCTTTTCCACTTTTCACATTGGGCAGTGGGGAGCGTTTTGTGTGATATTCACTGGCACAGGAATGGAGCTTAATGGGGACGACCCGTTGCTGTGAAGTTGGAACTGCGACTAACTAACTAACGTCAACTATTCCCAAAATTGCACATTCTGGATCTTGTGCTTTATTTTGAAATAATTTTTGAAACTGCAGTTTGGCCAATTTTCCTTGCGCCAAAATAGAACGAGTCACTGTTTGCCGTGATATAGTATATGTAACGGAGTCTGAACATAACTGAAGGTCTTGATATATGAAGTCAAAGCTCCGGACCAAGTGTAAACATCTTTATTTAATCCAAGTATAAATGTATAGAATCAAACTGAGAACCACGTCTTCATAGAATACAAGCTGAGTTGGAACTGAAGTCTGTTTATCTCATGCGTCACGCGTGAGCGTCCTTAACAACCCCTTTCAATAGTGCTCACGCGTGCGCCCTTCATTTATCAGTTATTCGTTTCCCAAACTATCTCTCAAACTATTAACAGAGATGGTGCTCTGTTACAATCCTCCTTTTCTTTAAAAAGACTTTTCTTCAAAAGTCTTAATCCATAACCTACTTATTCTAATTATTCTTTCCCTCACTAAAACTTTAACCCCCATATCATTTCTTCAACTCATCTTAAACTAACTAAAGAACTTTACCTCTACATCCTTCGAATCTAATTCTCCACTTGTCTCTTATAATTCTCCACTTGTCTCTTATAATTCTCCCATATCTCTTATAATACTCTCTTATAATACTCTCTTATAATACTCTCTTATAATACTCTCTTATAATACTCTCTTATAATACTCTCTTATAGCTAACCGCTATGTTATAAAGTGATACTTCTTCTTCGTTTCTGAGTCTACAAGGTTTCATAAAAAAACACAGTTCATAAGGATATTTCCATTCATATATACAATTGTTCATTTGTAAAAATCGCCGGTATATACTTTGCGTTATGTAACTTCTCATTCTTTCTTAACATCAACAACACAACACAGGATAGACAGAAAAGATGGGGTGCGCATCCAGTTATGAAGATATAAAGAAATAGTAAAAAACAATCACATTTACCTCCCTTGCAAACGTAAAAACGTTTACAAATAAAAGTTTTTCAAAAACACATCTACATCTCTGTTTGTTATAAATTAAGTTGATCCAAAATTTCTTCCATATACTCAATATTTGTGCTGCCATCCACACCCATGACCATATTTCACCTGTCTTATGTCCCATCATGAAACCATTAACCATGTTCATTGTCTATGAACATATTGTAAATTAATTAACGCTGTTTTCCACAGCTCCTATTTTTACTCCCTCACATCCCATGACAAGCATTCTTGTCCTAACTTAGTACTAAACCATATGTGCCGCTACCTATAGCCCCCTTAATATCCATTCCCCAGCTCCTTATATTTTCTAACTATCATAATCTCTTTTTACACCCACTATAGACGTTAGTCACGTTTATAATATGGCATCTAATCCATATACCTTCAATCAATGCTGACTTAATGCAGCTCTTATTTCAACTCCCAGAACCATATATTTCTACCAGTTTTATACCCCCATCACCCAAGCATGGCATGTAATTAACCCCCCATAATCCAACCATTAATGCTGACTGGTGCAGCCGCCTTCTTACTATCATAAGGTACTCATGAACTTATTACTTATAAGGAGAATGTGTCTCTCTTCTAGTCCTCAGTCGTTTGTTAACTATTTTCTGAACGAAGGGTTTTAAATAAAGCCCCGTCTTATTCGTCTTTATTCTAAACAAAACAATAACTGCTTGTGAACAAAATTTTAACAATTTTTCAACTTATTTGCAAACAAGGGTAATTACTATTCAATACACAAGACAATTCAACCAAAATCATGAGTCAATCAAAACGAAGTCAAAACAGGATATCATACCCCCCCCCCCCACGTTTTGAAGATACATTTTCTTTCCCCTCATATCAAATAAAGGTAAGCAACTAATTCAAAGAAAGACATTATTCAAAATAATATGGCATACATCCTATTCATTGTTAGTCACTTTTACGGACTAACAATAAATTATTTATCTATTAAGAAAACTCAACAAGTCAAATCTTAAAATCAAATAGCAATAAAAATACATCTTCAAGACCACACTAGAATTTACCTCCATATTATCTAACCTAATACCAAAATATACAACATCATGTCTACTCCTCAAGACAACTCAGTACAAGTATTAATCAAACCATTTGCCACTCTGTTTCTATAAAACACCTGTAATACACAGCTACTGTATTTCAACAATTATCAATTTCCTCTTTAAACCACAAAATTTTCATCCTGCTATCTGCAGCCTTTTCTATCAATTTATCTAACATATCTCCATTTCTTCAGTAACTCTAGATTTTTCTGTATAAGCGCTATCTCCACATCAATGTCTTCCTCCTCTCGTAAAGAAATATTTTCCTTCATGCTACTATCCCTATTAGACTCCGAATTTTCATCCATTCCTTCTTCTTCATCTGTGTGTCTATTGCTAGCAGCCGCTAATTTTTTCCTTTCTATATCCAATCTAATCTGTCTATCATAGTTTCTTAACGATCTTTCGGGTAGTGGCATGTCATCGTCGCTTGATGAATTTTCTCTGATTCTCCTGTCTTTTCACTTCTCTTTCTCTCTGTCTTTCTATTCTCCTTTTCACTGCTTGTCTGGTATTTTTAAATGAAGCGGTTACCTCTTCTTCCATAGATTTTTCACTATCATAACAACCATCATATGTATTTCTCTCTTCTTTCATCAAAGTTTTCGGTATTGTCTGTTCATAAGTATCATCGTCAACTGGTGTTGTTATTAAGTGACTTTGTACCGGATCTGGCAGTATTGTATATTTAGCTCTTCTGACGAGTTGTCCACCTGAATATAAGTCGTCTGAATAATAATAATAATTATTATTGTTATTGTTTCTCTCAACTTCATTATCTCTTCTCAAATGCTCTACGTGTGCCCTTGCTACATGTCCTGTGATTTGGTTCTTTATAATGTATGATACATTACCTAACTTTTCTAAAATATAATACCCTGGAATCCAATGAGCATCAAATTTAGAGTTTCTTCTATGCTTTTTGTAATAAACTCTATCACCTATTTAAAATTCCTGTAATTGTCTATTTCTGTTCGCGTACCTTTTTTGCCTTTCTCTGGCTTTAATTATATTGTTTCTTAATCTTACATGCGCTTTGTGCATTTGTTGTATAATAACTTCTTGAAAGTCCTCTCCCATATATTTACGTCTTGGTTTTAAGAGATTATCAATTGGGAGAATAGGCTCTCTTCCGTGCAATATATAGAATGGTGAAAACCCTGTTCCCTCATTTTTATTTGTGCGTATCGCGCTTAGTGCAGATCCCAAGAAAAGATCCCAATCTTTTTCATGCTCATCGACAATCTTTGCTATAATGTTATACAATGTTCGATGTTGTCTCTCATTCTTAGCATTTGAAGAAGGTCTATAATACGAGGTTTTTATATGGTTTATATTCAAATCTTGTAATAACTTCTCGAATTTCTTGTTTACAAACTCCTTACCATTATCTGTGAGTACGATCTGTGGGCAACTAAATCTTGGTATGAATACCTGTAGAAAATATTAATGATAGTATCTGCGCTCTTGTCTGGAATTGCATAAACTTCCGGCCAGAGACTATAGTTATCCACGATATGAAGTAAATATACATTGCCTGATAGTGTTCTAGGGTGAGGACCTGATATATCTAAGCTGATTTTCTGCATAGGAAACTGAGGAATGTCTGTATCCTGTAATGGACATTTGATCGTTTTCATATTCCTTAATCTACACTTCTCGCACGCATCGACGTATTTACAAGCAGTTCTAAATAAGTTCGGCCAATAATATTTATCATTGAGTGCTTTTACTAACTTATCACGACCAAGATGACCATTCTCATCATGATATGCTTTTAAAACCTCCATTTCCAAATGTTTTGGAATGTATTTTCTCAACTGTTCGCTTCTTTCATTCACGTAATATAACTGATCGTCATCCTGTAAGACTAAATAATTCTTCTTATACTTGTTCTCACCTGTTTCGTTTAATTTCTGTTTTATTTCTACAACTTTCGGATCTAATTCTTGTTCTTCCTGCATATTAAATTGCCTTAAATGTGGTTCTTCTGCTCTAGGTTCAGATTCTTGATCCGACGGTAAACTTCTAAAATCTTCTCTATTTATTATGGTAGAATCTAATATATTTACTTGCCAGTTTCTGTCGTCTATTTCGGGTTCACCCTCATCTTCAGTGTTTCCTGACGTCTCTGGATATGGGATTCTGGATAATAAATCTGCACAGGTGTTGTCTTTACCTGCCACGTATTCTATTTTCGCGTTGTACCCCTGCAAATTCAACGCCCATGTCTGTATTTTTCTGTTCTGCACTGGAGCTTCTAATAAAGATTTTAAAGGCATGTGGTCAGTTCTAATAATGAAATTTGCGTTATGTAGATAATAATTAAGTTTCTGAAGAGCATAATGAATAGCGTAGGCCTCCTTCTCAATAGTCGACCATTTACGCTGAGATTTGCTAAGTTTGTGTAACAAAAAATAAATTGGTCTTTCATTCTTAACTCCTGGTATTCCTGATCTTTCTCCTTCATATGGTTGTGCTAAACATGCTCCTATTGCATTATCTGAAGCATCTGTATACAAAATTAACTGTTTATCCAAATCTGGATGTGTCAATAGTGGCACTACTGTTAAGCTATTTTTTAAAAACTCAAATGCTCTGTGACAGTTATCACTCCACTTAAATCTAGCATATTTGCCAGTCAGGTTAGTGATGGGCTCTGCTATTTTTGAGAACCCTGGAATAAAACGACGATAGTATCCACATGTACCGATAAAAGCACGAACTTCTTTTACGTTGGTTGGAGGAGGCAATTCTTTAATAGCTTTTACTTTATCCTGATCTGGTTTAATTCTTTCTCTATCAATAATGTATCCCAGGTACTTAGTTTCTGTTTTTAGGAATTCACATTTGCTGAGTTTCAATTTAACATCATGTATTCTTAATCTGTCAAATACCAATTTTACATGTTTCAGGTGGTCCTGAACGTCTCCTGCTGTGTAGATCAAGATGTCATCTATGTATGCTAATGCAAACTTTTGCATGCCTTCTAATACCTGATTTGTTAATAGCATATAATGAGAAGGCGCCGCCTTGACCCCAAAAGGCATTCGTAAGAATTCGTAAGACCCTGCATGTGTACATAAAGAACTTTTCTTTTGGGCATCTGGGGACATAGGTATACACCAAAATCCTGATCTTGCATCCAATGTAGTGAAGAAGGTAGACCCATTAAGTAAGCCCAAAATATCGTCGATCACCGGCAATGGGTAAGCTACATTCTTAGTGATCTTGTTCAACGCCCTGTAGTCGCAGCAGAATCGATGTGAACCGTCAGCCTTGGTCACTATGACGATCGGAGATGACCATTCCGACTTCGATCTTGTTATTATTCCTGCTTTCAACATGTCTTCTATTGCCTTTTCGACAATTTCTCTATTTCTTAAGGGAGTTCTATACGGTTTCAAACTAATAGGTGGATGATCTCCAGTATCTATTTCCATAGTAACTGTTTTAGTCTTCCCCAATTCTAAGTCGTTAATTGCAAAAACATCTTGATTCTCTTTTATAAGTTGTTCTAATATTTCCTTATTTTCTGGTGGAGCTTTTAACTGTGCTAATAATTCTTTTTCTCTTGTTATTTTGTCTACCGAATATATTTGAGATGTATGTTTCCTGAATGGATGGATCAATTGATCATTCTGCACGTTCCATCTTCTTCCACGTCTATTCCTGGTATTGATTCTTTCCATATGGGTTTCTGAACATTTCGGCATTTCTACTCTATCTGTTGCTAATACGATGTTAGTATCATGTTCTACTTTGGCTATTACACATCCTCTATACAATTTAATTTCTCTGCCTGTGTTGTTAATAATCATTACTGGAAAAGTTAAGTGTTTATCCAATGTCATTATTCCATCTAGGACTTCTAGACCAGGCTCATCAATCACCTCCCTTTGTAATTCTGTTATTCTAACTGTGTGTCCTACTAAATAATACGGATTTCTTTTCACTTTTGCCTGTATCAGATTAACCGTCTGTGGTTTTAACGTCGTAGACGTTTTAACTCTAACCATTGCTGATATGTGCATGTCTTCTTCCAAATCTACATACACGTCTTTGAATCTTAATTTTTGCAGATCAAAGAAAAGTCTTACACCATTTTTTCGTTAGAAATCCCTACCTATTAGCATGTTTCTATTTAAGTCTTTCACTACATGAAAAAGATGTCTTACGTTGATTCCTCCTAACTTGAGATTTATCATTGTTTGACCTACTACTTGTAAATTTTGTCCTGTAACAGAGTGAAGATTATCATGACTCCTGAATATTTTACAATTTTTTTATTATTTTGTATAGAAAATTTTCTTTGATTACACTAACCTGAGCTCCTGAATCAATTAATGTACGGATTCTATATTTCCCTATTTCTATTATGCATGAACTGGGGTCCTTTTTATTTACTGAAAATTGTTTGATTTCAGCCATTTTAGAGTACTTTCTACTCGTCCTGCTATACCTGTCATTACAATATTCTTTAAATGTTGGGACCTTGTTATTTTCCCTCCTACCGCAGGTCCTATTCAATAGGTGGGACGCCGGTTTTCCTGCGTTCCTGGGGTTGTAAAACTCCTGTGTCTGTCTTCAGTATTCCTATTTGATCTGTTATTGACATTTCTATTTTATGTATTCGACTGGACACGCCTGTTACCACAGAAGCGAAAATGTGTGCACGTTGGCCACAACCCCAACAGACTATATCTGTGTTACCTACCGTTTCTCTTATAGGATTTCTCATTTGTCTCCTTCTATCATAAGTATTTTTATTACCCCCCTGCAACGTCTGTATTCTTCCTCTTCTATTCCATCCGAACCTTGTTTGTCCTACCTCCATGGGTTCTTAAATCCTATCGTCCCGACTAGTTCCTATTTCTCGTCCTACTCTCAGTCTAAATCTTCGTCTTAAATTCTCTTCTTGTACAGCTATATCCACATCTTGTGATAATCTCTCAGGGTTTTCTCTCATTAACTTAAATTTCAGTCCATCTGACTTGATACCATCTACAAAAATCCCGACTAACATTCGTTCCACCTCCTCCTCTCGTACATTCTGTCCCAGGAATGCTTCTTCAGCTAGGTTAATCAACCTATCACTAAATAATTGTACAGTTTCTCCAGTGTTTTGCTTGGATTGTCTCAACACTGAAAACGCATGCTGAGGATCTGTGATTTCAGCATACTTGCGGGCTAGGTCATCTTTGAACTGCTCCCATGTCTCATCAGTCCTTGACTCTAATTTTCTTCGAATGTGATCTGAAACTGGTTCTATAGTGGCCTGATAAGCAATTTTCATTTTTTCCTCATCTGTTGCTGCCACCAAGAATGCATGTTTTTCTATCGAAGTTATCCACTTCTTAAAGTCCTTCGCCTGTCCACTAAATTTTACAATCTCTGTCCCTATTCCTTGTTGTTTTATGGCTGTGTTGAGCCTGCCTATTGCCGTGCCCACTCCAGTTAACACCTGTGTCAACAAAACCTGTTCCTCTGCCATGTTGAAATATGCTGAAATACAATTTATACAAGCAAATTGACAATTATAATTAACAATTATCAATAAGTATACCACTATTTTTAAATTATAGGAGGAACGCAAGTAACTGTTCTTCTTCTAAAGATCAAATGTTCTAGTAGATTAATCAATCCTATCTAACACACCAGACTATGTGACTAGTCTTTGATTAATTTAACTAGCAGTTACGGGTGAAATACCTCTTCCACGGATCCTCCGGTGAACTAAGTCCAAATATGTCGACGGATGATTGTACTTGACATTTGTAGGCCCTGTGAAAAAAAAATGAGGGTGTCGTGTTGTTCCTCCATTCTACCATAACGCAAGGAGAACTTCTGACTTTAGACTTCACCCATAGTCGGGCACCCCAGACTTGTGGCTTCTTTTCACCCGATACAGGGCACTTCTGGACGTCTTCACCCGGAAAAAAGGCCCGTCTGGAAACGACTCTAGCTTGATGAAGCGATTTAATTAGGGTCCCCTCTTCAGCAGGTCGGCAACCCAGTTTGCCCAACCACTTCCGAAGGTTCCCTATTAACGTTATCGCTTTGGTTGAAAAACATTTCGATACGCTAGAGTTCAGGATAGCTGCATTGATTACCAAGCACGACTGGAGTTAATTTTCGCAAGAAGTTTCCTCGTAATTTGGGCTAACGATCCAAACGAAGGAGCATGGGCTTGATTCAATATAACCTCTCGTGTTTAAGGATGAACTTCACTTCAGGCAACCCAGGTCAGGTTCAATGACGATAACGGCTTCTGAGTTCGCTTCAGGCGACCAAGGTCAAATTCAGGTTCAATGATATGAGGACGATAACGGCTCCTGCAAAACGAGATCTCCAGGCATATTGACGTTCCAATAAAAAAAAAAAAAAAACAGCCAGGTGCTCAAGGCTGTAGCATGACGATGGCAGTTCTGTTTCACCCTTCAGAAGATTATACTTTGTGTGGCGGTTTCAAGTTTTAACTAACATCAGCCAGCTCCATCGTAAAGACTTGCCGATTCTGTTTTGTTAGCTTCTTAATAACACACGACTTCAAGTTTCCGTGGGTTTTTGAAAGGTTCTAGCTTCTAGACATCATCCATCGTTCTGCCTTGTAATGATGACTTCTACTTGTGGCCGCGACAACTCAAATCCTGGTGTACGGGCACCATTTCAGACTGTAACGGAGTCTGAACATAACTGAAGGTCTTGATATATGAAGTCAAAGCTCCGGACCAAGTGTAAACATCTTTATTTAATCCAAGTATAAATGTATAGAATAAAACTGAGAACCACGTCTTCATAGAATACAAGCTGAGGTGGAACTGAAGTCTGTTTACCTCATGCGTCACGCGTGAGCGTCCTTAACAACCCCTTTCAATAGTGCTCACGCGTGCGCCCTTCATTTATCAGTTATTCGTTTCCCAAACTATCTCTCAAACTATTAACAGAGATGGTGCTCTGTTACATATAATTATATACCTTGTTTGCAACGTGAGTAGATCTTGCAACAAAGTTAACAGCATCACATATAATGTCACATCCAACCGAAATGGATACTGTTGGATGTGATGTAATTAGTTCAACAACTGTTTTTTTTTACCACGCATTTGACCATGTTGGTGGTGGTTTTGTTACTTCCTGCTGTTTGGTGCGCATTTATTAATTTATCCGGTGTCCCACCACAAGATAAAGAATTAATACAAATACATAAAGAAAAAAGAAGGACAAAAGGCATTAAAAAGGTAAAAAAAAAAAAAAAAATTAAGGTTAGCTCTGACATAGATCAAGTTGCAATGACATGACTACTGTCCAATGTGTCCCATGGGAAATACATGCCATCCCATCCCATCCCATCCTATGGGACGTTTCCCATGGGATTCTCATCGGAATCCCATTCCGATGGACAAGCCAGGTAATAAACAAATACAGGATCAACTTAAAACAGCGTAAACCGAACATTCTGTGCTGCTGAACCGATGATCAAAAATAAGATCACCTCGATAACTACTCGATCTGTGGAATAAACAAACATCTGATATAAGTGGAAACGTGGTTTCTAAGGGAATGCGCACCGCGATGAGAGCAACGTTTTGCAAAGGATCTGCTTCTTGATGAAGGGAAATGCAAAGTTAGATACAAGACACACATTAAGTCAGTAAACTGACTAAAGACATTCGACATCAACAGTCAACATGTTGACAACTTGAAAACGAAGTGACAACTGACACAAGAAAGAGTATGGGGAAGGCAAACAGATACATACCTGGATGACGTGGTTATATGGCATGATCGGGTCGAGAACACAGGCCTGATCCAAGACTCTGGTGATCACGTGATATAGCGAACCTGTCCGCCAACGCTTGTTGGCATGGAATACAATGATGATGATTATTTTCTTAATTTATCTGACAGTTACGACTTTTGAAAAATACATAGAGAAAGTGTTTTATATTAGATCAATAATTCACGGTAATATGTAAAGTAAGAAAAGATAAGATCAGAAATGAAGAAATCAGGATTAAAGTGGGGGTTAAAGCAGCACTATATTTGATTAGAAAGCAGCAAGTCAAATGGTTTGGCCATGCAAGTAGGTTACCATCAACAGCATACCACAACAACCAATGATGTACAGACCAGATGGAAACAGAAAGAGGCCGACCACGTAAACGTTGGACGGAGGGAATAGCAGAGTCCATGGGAGTATCGATATATGAAACCCATAATCGGGGACTCTTACGAAGTTTATACTTCACCTCGACACCGCATTTTTCAAGAGGAACATGATGAGATGATGAGATGATGATGCAAAGTAAGAGCATTTACATACAATAACATTATATGTTTAAGAGCATGCATCTTTCCCATTGCAACATACGCCTGTTTGGACACTTACAAACCAAGCTGAACAGCGCATAAATGCCTTTGAATATAAATGTTATAGACGAGTTCTAAGAATATCTTTGATAAAGAAAAGAACAAATGTATTCTAACTTTTAGAGCTGAATATTGAAGAAGGTTGGCTATTAAAGACAATAAAACAAAGAAAATTTAAATATTTTGGTCACTTGAAACGTCACGAAAGTTTGGGGAGAACAATAACGGAGGGGTATATGCCTGGGAAGAGAGGAAGAGGAAGGCCAAAGAGAAGATGGGTGCAGGTTGTGGCAGATGATCTCCAGATGGGTGTATCGGACGCGGGACATCTTGCTTATGATCGAGAGGTTTTCCGGAAGGTGGTTATGGGAACATAACATGAAAATTAGCACAAGCAAAACAGAGGTAATGACTATAAATAACTAAAGGAAGAAAAAAAAAAAAAAATCAACAATTCACCTAAACGAACATCCCTTGAAACAAGTAAAGAGTTTCAAGTACCTAAGAAGTATAATATCATCAAGTGGCAGATCAGAAGACGAGATTGAAAATAGAAGCAATAAGGCAAACCAACTCATTGGACAAATGGCACCAATACTAAAGAACAAACATGTATCAATAACTACTAAGAAAGCACTTTACAACACAATCTTCCTACCCTATGCTACCAATGCCACACCTGGACAATGACAGAAAAAGAGAAAAGAAAAATCGCAACAACAGAAATGAGATTCCTGAAAAGAATAATCAACGTATCAAGAAGAGATAAGATCAGAAATGAAGACATCAGGACTAAGGTGGGGGTTATAGCAGCACTAAATGTTATTAGAAAGCAGCAAGTCAAATGGTTTGGCCATGCAAGTAGGTTACCATTCAACAGTACACCACAACAAGCAGTGATGTACAGACCAGATGGAAACAGAGGAAGAGGCCGACCACGTAAACGTTGGACGGAGGGAATAGCAGAGTCCATGGGAATATCGATATATGAAGCCCATAATCGGGCACTCTCACGAAGTTTATACTTCACCTCGACACCGCAAGGTACAAGAGGAACATGATGAGATGATATGAGGTTATGGCAGCCAGGTTCTGCAAAGGACATGCTACTGAATAAATGAATGAATAAAAGTATGTTAGATATCTGGTATACAATCAATCACTCGAGCGCCTTCTCCATACAATGGATATTTTCTTCCCATGTCTCTCCTTGGTCTTACACTATTACAGACTGCTGTTCTTTGTCCCTTGCTGCTATTTTCCCACTTGCATCGGGCAATTCTCTCTCGGCTATGATGACTGATATTCTTAACTGCAGTATCTACATGATCCCAAAGTGCCCTGGCCGCGTCTGCCTTATCATGCACCAGTACCCCACCTACTTAGCGGTGCAGATTCAGTCAATCTGTCCACCTGCTTGTTCGCCACCACACCAAATATGCCTGACCCTCCGTGCACGTGTGTGCATGCATGCATACGTGTGTCTGTGTGTGCATACACACTTGAACTAGAAAATGCTTATCTCGCGCAGTGTTCCTATAACTCTTGGCAGAGAAAGTAGAACTGTGCCACTGGAGAATGGAAATAGAAGTGCGATCATTAACTGCTGTCAACTCTAGCTTCAGAAAGAACGGTGTCATACAAATAGCTGTGTCCTTTGAGTAAAGAGATACATACATATATTCATTGATTCCAGATTGAAACAGGCTTATGTTTGCCTACGGTTTATTTGCCGTCAGCACAAACATAGAGCTATGTAATAACACGGCATATAGGGTCGAATGTTTACAGTTGAAAAATAATTTGGCCGAAACTAATCCATAAGCAAACACGGAATGCATCAACATTTGTAAACATGGGATCGATGATCCCTTACACATTTTAAACGTCTTTGTTTATGTCAAGAGTAGACAACTCAAACCTGAGGAGTTGTTGGTTAGTGAATCATCCGGAAGACTGAGTGTCAACTCTAAAGTAGAATGTATTTGATTTCAGGTTGCTGTATTTTAAAATTCCCGAAAAGGGACTCCGAGTCGGTTGGGGGTAGAGACTTTCCCCCCGAACTGGTCTAGAAGTGCCATCTTTACGGGGACTGCGTTGCAATGCTCCCCTTCCCTCTCCAAAAAAAAAAATAATAAAAAAAAAGAGTAGCCTAACGGCGCTGCCCGGGCATACTTTCGAGTTAAAAATTTACCCAAAGTATGTCAGGGTCCTCGCCGGTGCTACGGAGTTCGTGCACTGAGCTGAGATTCTCCGGGCTCAGGCTTGAGTTAGGAGTAGAAGGGAGCACTTATGGGTTACACCCGTGTGCCGTGATGTTGATCCATCGACTAAACTAAACTAAACTATGGGTTACACCCCTGTGGCGTGATGTTGATCCGTCGACTAAACTAAACCCTCTCCAAACTCGGAAACCAGCGGGATGTGCAATGCCGGTAGTGGATCTTTACGCCTGCAGAGAGGCATATTAGAACCAACCCGCGTGTTACCGGGATCACTAGGGGAAGCAAGGAATAGTCACACTTGGAAAGAGTTTACTTAGGTTGCTTACATAGCCCTGTAGAAAATTCAGCGACAAAATTCGCTTGGGTTAATTACACCGCCCTGTAGAAACTTCAGTGAAAAAATCCAGTTGGGTTAATTACACCGCCCTGTAAAAACGTCAGCGACAAAATCCACTTGGGCTGGCTATACCGCCCTGTAAAAACTTCAGCGACAAAATCCGCATGTGTTAGTTACACCGCCCTGTAAAAACTTCAGCGACAAAATCCGCTTCGGTTGGCTATACCGCCCTGTAGAAAACTTCAGCGACAAAATCCGCATGGGTTGGTTATACCGCCCTGTAGAAAACTTCAGCGACAAAATCCGCATGGGTTGGTTTTACCGCCCTGTAGAAAACTTCAGTGACAAAATCCGATTGGGTTAGTTATACCGCCCTGTAGAAAACTTCAGCGACAAAATGAAAGCCAATCATAAATAAACATAACGATAAGAAAAAAAAAAAAAAAGGAACATCTCAGCCAACCAAAGGGAAAAGAGGGTCTATTCCTAAAGGAAGTAAGAAGTGATACAAAGAAAGCTACAGGAGTCTGGTTTTCCGACTCACTTCCTTTCACCAAGGAAATAGTCCAGAACTGGGATAGTGTTCACTGTTCAGGCTTTCTCACTACATAGTAGTGTTGAATATACGTAACATTTGACAGTTCTCATTTTTAATGAGTTGTTAATCTTTCTATAAATCAATATTACATCTGGAAAGATTAACAAAACGTAAGAATAGTCGCATATGTATCTCACGCCACACGATAAGCCAAAAATATTACATTAGATTAAATGGCATTAAGACCACTACATTACACACTATTCATACCAAGCTATTGGACAAGATAATTGCGGAAAAAAAGAAAAAGAAAAAGAACACAAAAAAGTTAAAAATATCAAAACAACTGCAAGATCAAGTGGAGAAATGTAAACTTCTCCCAATGGGTTTTGCAATTTATAGAGCCTCGCAAGGATACTTAGGTACGTGCGCGACACTTTCGTTGATGTATATGAAAGCTTTCAAACCAAGCATGAAACTGTGATTCCGGACTTGGATCTAAAGGATGCATACAATACATTTCAGTATTACCATTTGATGCAAACAAAAAGGATATGGGGGTCTGGCACTGGAACGCAAGGCTCTTACTGGTGCTTGAAGCTCTGAGCCGCCACGCACTATTGCACTAGGGCTGCACAAGGATCTGTTATATCACCATTGTTTTTCATCGTCCACACAAGTAAGATAGCGATCGAGGCATCTGGTTTTGGAAGAATGCTGATATTTGGTGATGATATCCTTGTATGTAGACGGGGGAAAGATTAGACAGAACATTTGGAACTGCAGGCTGCTGTTGATAAAGTGGATAGCTGTGAAAGGAAGCATGCTCAATTATCAATATCGACAAAACATTTGTAGTATTGTGTTCGCTTAACAACATAATTGTTAAGGAGGAAGTATCGGATATCATAACAAACGGCAGGGCGATCAATTCAATACAGTGAACACACTGGGAATAACCTTTGATAGGAGCTTGTGCAAATGGGAAGAGCCAAGAAAGGACTCAACGACCTGAAATTAATGGCAAACACGGACACTGATCAAAGAATGACGTTGATACTTTACCATCATGTTATTATTCCCGTGATTGAGTATTGTCGCAATATTTTATAGCCAGCTGGTGAAGATATAACGCATACACAATGTGGCTACACGAGCCATTCTCGACTGTACAAAGGACACACCTAGTATATGTATGCAACAAATTCTGGCCCTTCGATCTATATATAGCAGGTTCAGAGTGCTTCTCGGCAAAATGTAACTTTGGAATGCAGCAAATAGGGAATATAACCTGCTCAAACGTTGATACATATGAAAACCCATAGGTTGAAGAGAGGCAGATCTTAAATGGCACAAGCCGAAGACACAGTCAGATGTGTGGAATGGGCAGTAGAGTGGGTTAAGAAGAATGGGTAAGGTGCCCCTTGACAGTGAATGAATGCATAGTTATAGTTATTTGGACCGACGTTGCGTGACTGGGCAGCGGATGTTACAAAAGTGTACGCGCAAAAGCTGATAGAATACAGCTCACACTGGCGATTCAGTTATGTACACAAGAGATCAGCACGGCCCAATGGATAAGGGCGCTCGCTCTTAAACTTCCTGTGTCCTGATACCGAGGTAGCGGGTTAAACCCTGCACCAGTCCGTTGGACTAAAATGTTGTCTTCCCGTCCTTGACTCGAAGACGTAAATTACAAGTACCTCTGAAGTCAGAGTGGGTTCGCCTGATGCCGAGGATACCGGTAATAGGGGAAGCTAATCCACACGCAAAATTCAGTTAAGTTCACTAGAAGTAGTAGCACGTGTACTGACTACGCTTGATTTCAAAGCGAGATAACACCAAAAATATGTAAAATATGTGCACCGATGGTTGTGTGGTAAGAGGTAAAATCAGTGGGTGAGGTTTTATTGTACACGAGGAGGTTGTTGAAAATACAGGGAGTTTGGTAATGCTACTACAACATCTGGTATGAAAATGGAAGATAAGGCTGTAAAGGCAACTTTCCGATGGTTGGGGGTAGGGCAGCAGAACCAGACATGCTGTGTTTGTAACGGAGTAATAGAATATGAATCCAATAGTGGAAACAAGCATGTTCCAGGTGGAGTGGCTAGCATCTACCTACAGGACAGAGATTGCCAGCGTATGAATTTTCTGCTCAGAACGTACAGGTATGTGGGACTATGAACAGACTGGTGGACTAGCTCAGTGGAGAGTAGGGAGGTAAGATACTGGTGATGCAGGGAAGACTCTCTGGAACTGGGTGGAGACGGCAACTGAACATACGTGGATCCATATCTGGAAAAAAAACTGGCTCAGAAGGGAGGGAGTAGAGAGTGGACGATACTTAACGAGTACAGGGAAAGCCAAGGAACGTTTAATCACATTGTTACTGGAATAATCAGCGTGGCTCTTGAAGAGGGCTACAGAGCATGTAGGTGTTGGGGGGGGGGGGGGTGTGGTGTGTGTGTCTCGAGTGCCGTGATGTTGATACTTAAATTCAATATTTTGTATTCAGAAATAAAACAGTGTAGAATTAGCATATTGAAATTATGCGAAACACGGTGGATTGGAAAAGGCAACAAGCACAAGTGAATCATTGCTGAAATCAGCTCGTACAGAAGAAGATGCACCACACAATAAAGGTGTGACCCTAATGTTGTGTAAAGAGGCAGAGAAAGCACTAACGGAGTGAGAAGCAGTGAGTTCTAGATTAATAGCATCGACATTTAGCAACTCAACAGCAACATAGAACCTGGGGAGGAATGGATACAAGTACCAACGGAGTGAGGTACGTTCTTTTCAGTAATCATCAGACAGGATAGGGGGTACAGACAATAAACTCAGGTAATTGTGGAGGAGCCGTGCTCCCTGGCGAAGGTGTTTAACGACTTTCTCCGTAATCCTGTATATTCACGTGGGTAACGCAGCTTTACGAGATTTGGTAGCGGATCGCGTCGCGTTGGTTACTTACGGGGGTATGTGAGCCGGTCGCTCAGAAAGCAATGGCAAACTACTGAGCGTAATCTTGCCCAGACATCAACAGCAGCTGAAAAATGCTGGTTTTGACTGCAATATCCTCTAAAGGATATGCGGAAAAAAAATGTGTAGGCAGAAATTCAGGCCTTGCTATTTGAGAATTCTTCTGAGGGTGAGGTAGTAATTTACACAAATTGGTCATGAGCTATTAGGACTAAGGTCAGCAGGGCCATGCGGTAGATTTACTCAGTATGATGCAAGTCTTCGAAATGCCGCCTCTGAATGGTTCAAACTGTATTTTGATTTCGCTGCTTATGCCGCCCGTTTCCGATGCCGCCTGATGCAGCCGCCTCTCTGTATCGTAGCACGGCACAGCTTTGAGGGATAGAGTGAAAACTGCGAGGGAAGACTGTGGTACCTTTGCCTTGTCAACAAGTATCCTGATGTTCAGGGCCATAACATAGTTACCAGTAAATGTTTTGGGAAGTAAAGTCAGCAGCAGGTTATTGACAAATCGAGTACCGATTGCTCAATAATAAAATGGGTCCAGTTCCTTAAAGGTAATATGCCACAAGGCGTGGAAACAGGTACCTTGCTACGAAGAAAACACATCTCTATGGCTTCAAGTTTTATTTCTAGCAATACTAACAAGTTTATAGCATATCCCTTATAGGACGTCGCAATCACCCCTAGCTTTTATTATCTGTTTGTGATTTTCTAGGCAATTTTAAGTTCAATAGTTTTCCATTACTTTGTGAACAACCGACATTCATATCATTATGAAAATAAATGCAAAGTGATCTGCTTCCAAATCGTCTGTGGCTGACTTCAAACCCGGTATGTTGGGATTGTGATATGCGTTCTCTACCACTAAGTCAGAGACGCAGACTCAGGCAATGCTAGCAAACTTTAAAGCGTCACGTGGCATTTTATTTGGCACACACACAAAGACAAGGGATATGCTATCTAAACAAATGTTACAAGCAGTAGCAATAGAAAAAAGACAGTTTGAACCCGCTGTGACAAAATGTAAGTAATTGAAATATGAAAACTTAAGTTTAAATACGATTACATATATTTTTTGAACGTTATAAATATACGTCTGACATATTCACGAGTGACGTTAATTCATCCGATATGCACATTTCATTTCTAATCTGTAAAGTATTACCTTGACTCCAAAAATGTCCTTCCTGTCTCCGTATAATTTACGTCCATGTGATTGTGAAATGTCAAGTCAAATGTGTCCCTGGTTTGTGTTTAATTCCATAAGAAAATGTGTTCTATAGATATACAACACTGCTGTGGAGTATCTGAAGCCTCCCGGGGTCTTTTACAGTCGTTTCGTGGGCATGTTAGAGATATTCTTAATAATATGCTGTCTAATCTGTGAGGAATCGACGGCCGACATTAATATAACGGCGTTAGAATGAGAAGATCCGTGTTCTAATCTAGGTAAAATGACTCTTTATATACACATACACCCACCCAACCACCCACTAACACACACACACACACACACACACACAGAGAGAGAGAGAGAGAGAGAGAGAGAGAGATAGAGAGAGAGAGAGAGAGAGATAGAGAGAGAGAGAGAGAGAGAGGTAATGAGACACCATTACGAGGTAGTAGTATGAGCTGGTGCAATGAATGACATCAAACTGATTCCTCTAAGACTCGTTTCCTGATACTTGCTACAAAGACCATTGTACATTAAGCACACCGATAAATACCCAGACATTTTCCGCAGTTACTTATCTGAGAGGGTATAATAGTTTGTGGAATACAAGTAGAAACGGCTACACTATCTTTCCAAGAATAAGCTTATGCGGATGTCACGGATATTGAATAAAGCAATGTTAGTACTCAAACACTTTATACAAATATTCTAACGGAACAACCAGACATATTATGATGTATAGATTAACATAGTGTAGAGTCACCACCAGTAGAAACTAGAATAGTGAATCTAGACACAGCAGTTAAATAAGGGACCAACCAGCTGGAATCGGGGTTAAGGATAAAACAAAAGGCAGGGCAACTGAAAGTAATGATACCTTCTATGGATAAAAGATGGAGAATTTTTATTGTTAATGGTTACTTATAATTATCATCACTATCCTCTGGGTAAAACGAAACGTGTTTAGTCGCCTTCGGTATATTCATCAAATAATGAGAAACACCTATGCTAAAATTAAAATCGCGATAGTTACATATTAGTATATTTTAAAATTAGAACAGTCACATGTAATATATACTCAGCATTCCTTATAGTGTAGAAGCAATGACAATGAACAATAATTTTGTGAACATCAAACTGAGGCCTTAGAAATGTGTGTTATATATACATCAAGTATTTTTATGAATCATGTATTTGTCAGTGCCACTTTCAGGTGTTGTTCTAAATTCCCTGTAGCTATTCTGTGCATCATTGTACGAGTGCTAGAGACGTTGGTATGTGTTAAACACAGGTCAAAATGATAGCGTATGTATTTATAAACATTATCTACTGCATATATCTTCCATCTACTTAAACGAGAACATTCACATTTCATCCATGCGTTGTTTATTGCTCTCTCAACAACGAGCGAGGGGTGGAAATTAATGCGAAACTGGTTTGTAAATATGCAATCTAACGTATCAGTAAAGGTAATTGCGCTAGAGAACTTCAGTAGATGAGGATGTGAGGCAAGCTCACGTGTGTTGAATAGGAAACACATTGGTGGAACCAGTTAATAACACACTTAGATGTTCCTTATTCTCGAATCCACAAAGTAAGAGACATATAGAGATATAAGATAAACAATATAATGAATGATGAAGAGAATTATATATGTATATTATCATCACCATCATCATCATGTGCGCTGCCAACCGGCGTTGGCGTCCCCGTTGTTGCTTTCACTATTATTTCTTGCTCAGCTGTTTCAGCTTTCCACATATATTTTTTCTATCTTCCTCTGCCTCTTTTGCTTTGTTAGAGGGGGCTTCAAATGAATACCTTGAAAGTGTGATAGACATTACAGCAACCATACCGTTGTCTTATAGCATGTGTCGTGGATCCTGTTTATTGTGTCGTCCCTGGAGTGAGGGGAATCAACACCCACATTATATTTAACCCCATATCATTATTCTGGAGAATCCACCAGATTCCGTCCACAACACTCCCTCAGTCCCTGGATACCCCTTTCTCTCTCACTCACCACTGGATCATGCCCCCTCTCACACTTTCCAAAAACAACATACTCAACAACTCTAGCTTCTAAAAATTAATAACCAATTAATTTAATAAAGAAAAGTGTATGTATGTGAGAAGTGTATGTGTAGAATGTATGTCGTATACTCTAGTGTATCTGCAGACTCAGACCGAACAGCTCTGGAGTACAGCCCGATCATCTCGGTAAGGATCACATCACATCATCATTCAGTCCACGATAACCTCACCAAATGATGTGTCCCTCCTGCTAGATGTAGACTTCCACCGGTCGCTGCTTGATCACTCAAATACCTGGTCACAGTCTGACACTGATCCTGAATAGATCACACACCGTTATTACAGGTCCCTATTGTTCTGAGACTTATAACATCCTTGTCTAGTGAGAACAGGAAAACACTGTTCCTTGAAATAAATGTAATTCATTTCTAAAGTTTCTACTGTTCACAAGTACACTGCTATTGTTTATAGTCTCACAGGAATCTAATAACTTCCTAAACAGTTCCTAATGTTCTTTTCCCATGTGATGTGGGAAAAATTATGAAATCTACGATAAGCTACATTGTTTTTATGGTCCCTTCTTATGGAATCCATAATATGCTACTGTGTTTTATGGTTCCATCTTATGAAATCCATGATAAGTTACAGTGTTTCTATAGTCCCATGTTATGAAATCTATGTTCGGTTACAGTATTTTTTATAGTCCCATGTTATGAAATCCACTGTAGGTTACAGTGTTATTATTCTTTGCTTCCTTTAAGAGCCCCGGTAATACAGGAGCTAGGGAGTGAGGTTGGTGTATATTTCTCTCCCGACTCGGTACCAAAGCATGATCTCCACGAGCGCTCTGTATCACAGAGCTCCCAGTTCCCTCTCCAGGTTTTGAAATCAACGAGGAATGCAAACCCGGTAGTGGAACTTTATATATGCGAAGAGATATAATAGGATGAAACCAGGTCTTGAGAGAGTAGGGTACATGCAGACTGGAATCAGACCCGGAGTGGTAATGTTACCCCCTTGATACACGTTTAGGTATGTCCATGTCGACATACCCCGCCCTGAAGCACAGGAGCAAGGATTTAGCGGGAAATGGATAATTAAATAAGGAGGTTTGTGATCGCTGTTGTTACCTTCTTATTAATAGTAAGAAAAGGTAGTTTCCGTTGAGGGTTGTGGGTTCGATTTCGGACTATGTAGTCTGGTTCACGAGTGTAATTTTCTCGGAGACTTCTGGGGGTTGTCACTGGAGCTACGGAATTCGTGCTTTGTGTGACGCTTTCGACAGGCCGCCCAGCGGAAAGAGACCGAGCCATATGGGATAAAACCGGGTGCAATGAAGTCGATACTCTTGCCTCTTATATTAAACACACGCAACTGTAATATTGGTTGGGTCCAGGACAGGTAGAGATGACGTGTGAGTTGAGAAAGGCAGAGAACATTAACTCAAGTGCGAAATTCGTCACGTCTTCATGAGCAAGAAGCCCGAAGACATCTATGACAAGCAGTTTCGAACGAGTCCTAAGTCTGATGGAACGTGAGACTTCTCCCTGCGCACTTTATCAAGACATGTGAACGCCTAAGTCTTCTGTCAGACAGCAATAATAACGTTTGTATCTATTAGATAATGAATTGTGAACTTGTGTAAACCAGCAATAGGTGTGTAGTGAATATATATATATATATATATATATATATATATATATATATATATATATATATATATATATATACACACACACACACACACACACACACACACACACACACACACATATATATATATATATATATAAGTGGGAGCTGCAGTGGGGCAGTAAATAGCAAGCTTACCTATCAGCTCCTTGGTCATGCGTTCAAATCCCCCGTGAGGCAGGGATATTTGTTTTAAATTGACTTTCCAGATGGACCTAACCAATATAGATGCCAGGAAATATTCTGGAAAGTAAACTCGCCTGTCATGATACTGACCACATCTCACGTTTAGTCTAAAACATATGGGACTATCACTATTTACTCCATACGTCTCTAGTTGGTAAAAAAAAAAAAAAACAGCTGTACATTACTTTACTGATTTATGTCCAGCGCGAAACAAATATGAATGAGGAGCTCGGTGAACGAACAAACACACAGATACAGGGGACGTTTCCATCGAAGTCTTTTTCAACGGAACAACAAGAACGAAACAATAGAAATATATTTAAAAAATGAGTAACACAAATTAGTACCTTCCCTAGATGCTTGTTCAATCCAGGAGATGATCTATTTCCATGGTGTTTGCTTATAGTGGTTTGCTACACCGCGTAGCAGCAATGTAATCGTTCGTGTAAGTGCAGTTATGACCAATTTACCTCAAGATGTATCTATCAGGTAAAGATCTGTAACATGAACTCCGGCTGGCACGTTAGGATAGACTGATAATGCCATGAGCGCGGTCGGAGGAGAGCTCGACGTTTGCCATCGTCGTCCGCTAAGAGAGGGAATGACTCTTCACCTATACCTCTGTGAATGCAGGCATTCAAACTGAGATAGTCCTAACACTTCCTTCACAAACTCATAACAGATACTGGCGTCGCGACCTATATATGTGTGATTTGTTGTGTGAACATGAACGCCAGTAAGAATTCAGTTACAGCGATCGTCCAGAGGTAAAACACAGACACGACAACAGATCTCAGAGACAAGAAATATCTTTTAATACAACAATATGTATGTCAAGCAATAAAACTCAAATTACAAATGATTTAAGGGAAAACAAACAAGACAGTCCTGTATTGTTTACTTGAATTTGATCGTGTTGTGATGCAACAATCAGGGTATTTTCCTGTAAGCTCAATAAAACACATACAATTACCGTGTAAATAGGTATTTCCCTGATAGCGCAATGAAACACATATCATTACTGTGTAAATAGGGATTTTGTTACCAAGCTGGGTTTTTTCCCCGTAATCACTTCGTTCTGCGTTAGACCACCATCATAAAACGATTGCCACGAATTTTTCTAGGAGGTAAGACGGTCGAGACGCAGTTATAATTTCCCGTGCTCTCTTCAGCACGGTTTCTAGGTTCCATGCTTGCTACATGGGACTGACATCTTTGTTACCTGAAGGATGGCTTTCGTAAGCAGGGTAATATTATTGTTTAGGCTGTTTGATCTGGATACACGTGGACAAATCTGTTCAGTCTGCTTCTTTAAAATGGCGCAGTTAACTGTGATAGAGTTTTGGCTGGGGTTTATGTTGTGTTGCCTCTTGAGTCCCTTCTATGATATTGTAGGGTGACTGGATGCTGGCTATTTGCCACTTGTGAGTTACTTCTTCTTTGTTTTATTTCTGTTGTAGCATAGGCTCTAATACAACTCACAGCAAGAAGAAATCTAGAGCTAGAGTAAGATAAAAAAAATTAGATGGTTATATTCTATCAAGTATATAATCATCATCATTATCGTCATCAGCAGCAGCACCAGAAGCAGTATCAGAAGTATTAACCTCATCATTATCTTCCACTTTTGCTGTCAAGCGACATAGGGAGGAATAGTTGATCTTCCAGCGCTTGATTGGTGGCACTGGATAATGTCATTCCATATGATCCTACATTGTCTGCGATGTCGTCAATCTACGTTCTTCTCAGAAAAGAGTATACAATACAAATACATACTCAACAAGTTTAGCTGTCAATCAAGAACGTTAGCTTCACACAAAACTTAACGGTAAATGTGAACAACAATCATCGTTCCTTTGGGAACAGAAACTAGGTAAAGCCACACGAAGGTATCAAGACCCATATGGGAATCAAAGAACAGCGACACTATATCTTGCCATGATTACCGTAATAGGTGACCAAGGAGGGTTGGCATGAGAATGACTACCTTATTATTATCATTGTTTTGCTTTCGCTCACTTTGAACTTAAGCGTAGTCCATATAAATTGTACTTCTTCCAATGCACTGGACTGATTTTTGCGTGTGAATTCCCTGTTCCCTATTAACAGTGTCCCTCGCCATCAGGCGAACCCACTAAGATTTCAGAGATACTTGTAATTTAGGTCGCCAAGTCAAGGGCGAGAAGTCAACATTTTAGTGCAGCTGACGGGTGTAGGGATTAAACCCGCTACCTGGGCATCAGCACACCGGATGTTTAAGAACGAACTCTCTTATCCATTCGACCAATCTGACTTCCGGCTACGTTATCATCATAGAAAACTTCAGCTGCACAATCCGTACAACCATGAACATGTTTACAGAAATGAACAGAAAAAAAGAAAACTCAACCCACCAAGATAATTAGGATCTTTCCCTGAAATATTACAAGAAATATGACTCAGTGTGAAGAAAGCTGAAGAGAGTATTGGACTTATTTTCTTTCACATACGAACATCTCCAGTATTGTAAACACATACTCTCACACACACATGGGAACATCTCCAGTAATGTAAACACACAGTCTCACACACACACATGCAGAGATAGCAAGACAGACAGGTAAGCAGACAGACAGACAGATAAACAGGTAGGCAGGCAAACAGACACACAGACAGATAAACAGGTAGGCAGGCAAACAGGCAGACAGATTGACATCAAGAGAGATATGGACGAACGTACGGTTAAGACAGACAGATAGATGGGTGGGTGCCGAGACAGACAGACAGACAGACAGACAGACAGACAGACAGACAGACCGACCGACCGACCGTCCGACCGACCGACCAACCGACCGACAGACAGACATACAGACAGACAGACAGACAGACAGACAGAACAGACAGACAGATGGATAGAACGAACGAACGAACGGACTTTATTTTCAAAGGGTAACAAATTGGGCACGCAAGCCCGTCTTACATTCGGCTCTTCCAATCACTCATCTTTCATTCATCAATAATGCATAATACATTCACATAGGGAAAAAAAAACATTGTCAAATGAATGTTGTAAACATAAATAATACATATTATCATGTTATGAGACACATACCCCAACCATCCAACCATCCTCCATCCACCCACACATCTCCCACCCAACCACACACACCCCCAGGCACACATATATGCCCTACCCATCCAACCATCCCCACCCATACATCCCACACCCACACACATCCCCACCTACACACATCTCCCCAAAGACACACACATCTCCCACCCACCACACATCCCCCGCCGACACACACACCCCCAGGCACTCGCCCACCCATCACCCACCCACACATCCCCCACCTAAACACATCTCCCCGCCCACACACATCCCCACTCATCGCATAACCCATAAACACTCACCTACCCACATATCCTCCACCACACACGCACAGACCCCAACCACCCAGTCAAAAAAACATCCCCCAACTACACATCCCCACTTACACACACATATCCCCGCCAACCCACACATCACGCACCTACCCACATATCCCCACTTTCACACATCCCCCACCCACACAATCTCACCCCCACCCACCCACACATCCCACGTCCACACACACACACACACACACACACATCCCCACCCCAACCTACACACACTAGCCCACCCACACATCCTCCACGCACTCACCCCCCCCCCCCCAATCACCCATCCCCAAATCACGCATCCCTTAGCCACACATCCCTTAACCACACATCCCCCACCCACACACACAAAACCCACACACTCACATCTTCCCACCCATACACACATCCCCCACACACATCCCCACCCACCAACACATCCCCATCCACAAACACACATCCCTACCCACACACATCTTCCACCCACACACACATCCCCACAAATAAATTCATCTCCCACATATATCCACCAACTCACACACTCATCCCTCAACTACTCACACCCACACATCTCCCACCCAATCATCAACACATACATCTCCTATCTACCCACCCACACTCACACACCCCATCCACCCAGCAAACGCACACACCCACCCTCACATACATACTTTACCCACCCGCACATTCCACACCGAATCACACCAACCTCAACTACCTACACACATCCCTCACCCACACACATCTCCCATCTCACACAATACCCCACCCATATACACACCCCCAACCTCACACACACATCCCCCACACGCATCCCCCATACACATCCCCACCCATACATCCCTCACCCACACACACACACATCTCCCCACCCACCCACACACCCCCACCTACAAACACACTCACCACCCACACATACATCCTCCACCCACGCACAATTACTCAACCCACACGCATCCCAACCCACACAGACATATCCCCCACCTACACACACATCTCCACACCCATCCCCCACACCCATCCCCCACAGCCATCACACACATCTCCCACACAAGGATTGACCCACACATCCCTCACCCACTCGCCCATATACACATTTCCCACCCACACAACCCCCCACTCACCAGCACCCCCACACTTCCAACCATCACCCAAACATCCCTCACCCACACACACCCCCACCGACCACACATCCTTCACCCACTAACACATCACCCATCCACCCACACACAGCCCCTCCACTAATACATCCCCCTCACACAAACATACCCCAGACACACACACACATGCCTCATACACACCCACACTCCCTCGCACACACTGCATGCATGTACACATACACACACAAACTTATACGCATACATACACGAACATACCCACGCACACACGCACATACACACATATACACACGCACATACATATAAACACACATGTACGCACACATAAACACACGTTCATACATACACACGCAAGCAAACACAATACACACATGTACACACTTATACATCCATACAAACATACATACATACATACATACATACAAACATACATCCACACACACACACACATAGACACACAGACACACACATCCATCCACACAATAAACGCTGCCTCACATAATCACTAAAACTAATATGAATAAACTCCCACACTTTTCACACGCACACACTGTCGACTATCGTGAGGATCCTCACAAGAACATTCAAAATGGGGAAACAATTGGAAAAAATGGAAAATATGGAAATTGGTGATGAATATATGGTATACTTTGTGTAATGTAAAAATAAAATAGTGGTCCAATCCAGTAAGATAATTCCTGATGAAAATATGTTATACATTGTGTAACGTAAAAAAAAAAAAATAGTGGTGCAGTTCAGTAAGATAATTTGACATAAACATAATGAAATAAGCAGTACATGTTAAATTCAATTGGCAGTAAAAATGCTAATATGAATGATGAGGATACAGAAAAATAATATGGCATAATGCCATACATGCTTGCGCTCAGCTCTCTCTCTCTCTCTCTCTCTCTCTCTCTCTCTCTCTCTCTCTCTCTCTCTCTCTCTCTCTCTCTCTCTCTCTCTTTATTTTTCTTTCACGTACACTGACACAGTAACTCTCTCATTGTCTCATTCTCTCTCTCTCTCTCTCTCTCTCTCTCTCTCTCTCTCTCTCGCTCGCTCGCTTATAGGCACTCACTCTCACACTCGCCCTCTGTTACACACACACACACATACTCACTGTCACTCAATCTCTAACTCACTCTCCCATTTACACTCACTCTCTTACTCTCTCTCTCTCTCTCTCTCTCACTCACACTCACTCATTCACTCTCTAAACCACACTAGCTCACGCTCTTACTCAAACACACATACAAGCAAACATACAGACACACTCACTCACTCTCACTCATTCACTTTCTTATACAATCTCTCACTTACCCACTCTCTCTCTCTATTTCTCTCTGTCTCTCTCTCTCTCTTACACACTCACTCGCTCTCACACTCACTCACTCACGCACATACACACATACCCACAAATTCTCTCTCTCACGCTCCCTTACTTACTCACTCACTCACTCGCTGACTCTCTAACTCACACTCACTCACTCACTTTCTCACTCTATCACACGGACAGGCAGACACACAACCTCTCACTCATTCTCTCACTCAATCTCTTACTCATACGTGCACACACACTCACTCACTTTTACACTCACCCAGGCACACGAGCATTCATACTCTCTCACTCTCTCTGTCTCATACTCACTCTCTCACTCACACTCTTTCTCACTCACTCTCTCACACCCCCCCCCCCCCCCCCACACACACACACAGTGAAGATTGATAGTGAAAAAATAGTACAGACAGACAGACAGACAGATACCGACCGACCAACCGACCGACCGACCGATCGACCGATCGACAACCCGCCCGCCCAACCGACCGACCGACCGACCGACCGACCAGCAGACAGACAGACAGACAGAGAGACAGACAGACAGATAGATAGATAGATTGATAGATAGATAGATAGATAGATAGATAGATAGAAAGAAAGAAAGAAAGAAAGAAAGAAAGAAAGAAAGAAAGAAAGAAAGAAAGAAAGTAGTCTTAATGAAAATGACAAGAACACAGTAAGTGTAAATAACCAAACTTACAAAAGTTATGTTCCCAGATTAAAAAAAAAAATTCATTGCTGAAACCATCATAATCAGAAGTAAATATTTCCCATGCAAGTTAACAATATAAAATGACACAAAGTAGTGCAGCTTTACATAACAGAATTACGACACATACAGGACGTTGCGGCGATTAGCCTTCATCAGCAAACAAACACATTCACAAAACACAACATATAGCCAAGGAGTTCTCCTATGACTACATTAAAACGTGACGACAGGACGATAAGAACAAAAAGATTAAAAAATGAAAGCAATGAAGAGAAAATGAAAATTGGGAAAAATTGTCATACTTACCTCAGTATTCCGAGCTGTGTACATCACCACCCAGGCAAGTTAGTATGAAAGCCAACTAAATCATACAATTTCCAACGGATACATTCTGGCACGATCTGTAAATAGAGCAATACTGTTTTGTGTCTGAAAATACACATTAGTGCGGAAAACAAAATACGTGACTAAATAAAATGAGGAAACCCAACAAAAGAATTCGGCAGCCATTGGTCGCTGAAACCTTGAAGTGAGCACAGATATCCAAAAGGGAAACACTTGTCACTTCCAGATATTTCAGCAATGTGAAGTGATGCTGAAATACGATTTTTCACGCAGCAGACATACTGAGGATTATTAGTCAATTTTCTTCCCCAGCATTATAGCAATAACACATTGGACAAAGAGCAGCGAAATTAAAATGCATTTTTATTTTAAAAAACAAACAAACAGACAACAGACAAAAATTAAACATTCAGATGTTTTGCCTCAAAGAAGAGGCAGTTCTTTCATTCAATTTACAATGTTGTTTTGCAATTCAAAAGTTTCGAGTATTTAGAAAAATGACACGAAGGCATCAACTTGATTAAGGGAAGCTCCCAATGGCAAATTCCAGTGCTAGAGGGGACAGACAAAACACACGAGTATGCCAGTGCCAATTCAGCGAACCAGTGTCCACTGGAATAAGAGGACATCTGAGCACCTGAACAGAGCAGGTCGGTCACTTGTCATGACAGCTGGAATTTGCAGGTGTCACAAACCACTGACGTGGTTGTGGGAATTGAGAGGAAATCATCAAATTATATTCCCAGTGTAAGTTTGTCAGCAGATCACAAATATGGAAAAGGTGACTCGCATGTTTAGAAACTTCATACCAGTTTCAGACTAAGTAAACTGGCGTAATCATGTCGTGCCGGTCTCCGTGACAAAGGGCTTACGGACGCTGTTTGTAATTCCGTATACCCGTGTTCGAAACACCGCTGCGTGCGATTTGGCAGTAGACGTTAGTTTTGCGTTGGTATCGATGCTGGTCGTTCAGAAAGCAATGACAAACTACTGAACGTAAGTTTGCCAAGAGATCACAGCTGCAGAAATACCGGTGTTGACTACGATGTCCTGTAAGAAGGATATGGAAAAAAATGAAATAATGATGTGGTATGAACAATACGCCACTGAAAAAACAAGAAGAAGAAGAAGAAGAAGAAGAAGAAGAAGAAGAAGAAGAAGAAGAAGAAGAAGAAGAAGAAGAAGAAGAACAACAACAACAACAACAACAACTGACGTGATCATATTGTGGTATGAAAAACATACCAGTCTTGGAAAATAAAACACAAGCGTGACCATGTTGTGTTCTGAAAAATATACCAGTCTTGGAAATTAATAAACTAATGTGACCATTTCGTTGCATGAAAAAACAACAACAACACACACACACACACACACACACCAGTGTTCGTATTGAAAAATCTGACGTGACTATGTTGTGGTCTGAAAAAATATATTCTTCGAACACAACACGCTGACGTGAATATGTTGTTATTTGATAATTATACTAGTCTTCATACAGGCTAAATTGACGTGACCATGTCGCGACCAAGGAGCAACGGACAGGCAGGGGACAACACTAGCCACCACACGGCTCCTGCCAGAAAAATATATTATGTTCAGTCCTGTATCTTACCACTCCACAAAATCCATTATTGATTTAAAGAGTTGATAGCAGTTCCCACCAATTTATCAAAATAAGAGACACGGACTGTCTATTATCTCATGGTGTCTGCGGCACATGAAGCACATTAACGCGGTGTGAACAAACAATCCCATCATGCTTTAGCCCTGGCTGTCCCATTACGAATGTTCTCCGATTACCCAGGATAAATGTTACACTAACATACTGGCACGATTCTTCTCATAGTTCTTCTGGTATTTCCTTGTCTATTATGTCTATGTTGTGTGTGTGTATGTGTGTTTGTGTGTGTGTGCGTGTTTGTGTATGTGCGCGCGTGCGTGTGTAAAATCATGTGCCCTGCCAACTGGAGTAGAAGAAAACCGTCTCTTCATAGATCTTGGTCCGCGGTGTTCCGGAACAACTCTATTATGTTAATTATATCCCTGCATGACACCATCTCAGTCCACTCATAATGTCTCTCGCTCTGCGTTTGATTTTTCTAACATTGATCTTTCCAATCGTCGCGATGTTTTCCATTGTCTCTCTTCTCATTACATGACCAAATAACGCCGTGTGCTTCTTTCTTATGGTTGTATACAATGTTCTACTATCATTAGCCCCTGTGAGACAAACGTTGTTAGTTACCCTGGCAGCCTGAGGTATTAGCAACGTTCGTTTTCGGAATCACATATCCGTTGCTTCCAATCCCCCCCTATTGTGTTCAGTCCCTTTCCATGATTCGCTGACATACAGAAAAAACAGGTTTTGTATAAAATTTCAGTTCTCTCTTTCTCACAGACCTTCAATGATAGTGCCATTTTTTTTTTGCATATTTCACTTGTCATAAAATGCAGCTTTTGCTTGACACATTTTGCTTTTAATTTCTGTGACGCATCTTCCATCTGATGTTATGATTGCCACTATATATTTAAATGTAACAACTTGATTAAGCATTTTCTCTTCTATTGTTTATTTTTTACATATACACTCGTAATTAACTTGATGAACTTTGGTTGTATCTAACAACACAATCGTTTAGACATAACACAGTGGAAGTTAAGGTTCCGATGAGGCAAATCAGAGGCCAGTTAAAACGACAATAGACACAGGGCAATAAAGACATTCTGCTCATGAAAATGCGCAAGGCAGGAGAACTGGAGTAGTGGCGAGTCTCTTCAACTGCCACAGATGATAGCGATATTACTGTACAGGACCTCGTACCCGTTGACGATAATGATAATGAATAAAGTGTAATGATGATGATGATATTGATAATGATGATCACTGTGATGATGATACTTGAGTAATGTTTAGACTTAAAAGACCTAGAAGGTGATCGCGTCAACATTATAGTCAACAAAAAGTCAACGACTCTTTTTTCACGTTGTAATTTGATATGGTGCTAGACCTATATTTCATACTACAATCAACACTCTGTAGGTGGCGTGGTCAATATTACACTGACCACCGTGACTTCCCAGGGAATTCCTGATACCCATTTAAGGTTGAATCGACGCGTAAGCCCAGGAAAATTTCAAATAATTTCCTTGATGGGGATTTGACCAAAACACCACCGAACCGGTAGACATGAGTGCTTGCCAACGCGTGTCCGCTGCTTGCCACATCACACGATATTTTGTCTGTCCGTGTCTAATTTTTCTAATCTGTTTGCGAAGAATTTCTTTATTCGTTGTCCTGTATATCCTTGGTATTTTTTTCCCCTCGTATGAATATAAAACGTGAGCTGCTCACGCTAAAAGTGGACGTCTTACCCACCCCCAACCCGATCATTGTAAGTCATCAGATTTGTATTGCATTGGATACATATTTCTAAACATGCTAAAACCATAGATTATCTGATCCTTCGTTTCATCTCTTTTCGCTTTCAACCTAATCTCTAAAGAAAAAAAAAATCTCATTTCTCATTCTATTTCAGACATTCGCTTAACTTAATGCTTCAGGCAACTTTGCTCTCATTCCAGCCTTGCACGAACTCTTTTCCAGCTGGGGTCGGGTCCCCTCTTGTTCCAGAAACTTGTCGTTCACCAAACAACATTTTGTTTGTTTATTGCACATTGTCAATGTCTTGATCCAGATCTGTTAGTTTCGTTCAGTGCTTGTAAAAGCTGCTGTGCAACAAATGCATGACACGAGATGCATTCTTCATATTTACCACATTAGCATTCCGACATGGACTACTCTCGGGAATATTCTCCAAAGATTAGCTTATTTTATGGATTTTCAAAAAAAGAAGGGCAGATTTCTCAATACATTTTTGTCAGACGGAAAGACGGACGGAGGGACGGGCGGACGGACGGACGGACGGAGATAGGCATAGTTAATAGTTAGGTAAGTAGGTTGATATGTAGATAGGCAGATAGATAAACAGACTGACAGACAGACAAAATATACGTAGACATAGATAGATACACACATTCACAATCTCACACACACTCTCACCATACTCACGCACATTTATATACACAGACAGATATATACACATACATAACATATGCACACTGATGGATTTATACAAAAGTAGGTGGGCATGAAGATAGCTACGTACGAACGGATGTGGTTAGATTGACTCACAGATAAACATATAGATACTTACATAGGACACACAGACGGATACATATTCACTTCAGCAACCTCTGGCAGAGACCGGTCTTCCTCTCAAATTACGGACATTCAAATGTCATAGTTCAGTGTATCAATTTACTTATCCCCAAATGTGTCTAAAGACTCGAGTTCATGGGTGCAAATGGGACAACAGATAACCGAGTTTGCGGCACCAGCGAGACGGTGACTGCACCGGAGCTCAGTTCCTCACTGATGCACTTAAAACTATTCATGCTGTGTCAATACTCTCTGGAAGTCGTCAAGGAAAGGGAATCGAGTGCACGTTTCAACAGCTGCCAACACTCAACTGCCCTGATCTCGCTAAGCGTATTAATGCTGGGATAGGTGTGTGTGTGTGTGTGTGTGTGTGTGTGTGTGTGTGTGTATCATCATCATCATCATCATCATCATCATCATCATCATCATCATCATCATCATCATCATCGTCATCATCATCATCATCATCATCATCATCATCACCGTCATCATCATCGTCATCATCATCATCATCATTATCATCATCATCATCATCATCATCATCATCATCATCATCATCATCATCATCATCATCATCATCATCATCATCATCATCATCATCATCGTCATCATCATCACCGTCATGATCATCATGTGCCTTGCTAGCTCTCGTAGGCGTTCATATCTCTAAACAGATCTCGGTCTTTGATGTTCTGGATCAACTATGCTGATGATATTCCTCCATGCCACCGTCTCAGTCCACCCAACATTATTTATCTTGGTCTGCCCCTACCTCTATTTCCCTTCAACTATCCAGTCTTCACGATGTTCTCGAATGCCTCTCTTCTTAACACAAGGCCACGGAAAGTTGTTTGTCTTATTCCTATTGGTGAATATAATGTACTTGTTTCATTAGCCTCTTCTTTCAGACAGTCGTTGTTAGTTACTATGGCATATATATATATATATATATATATATATATATATATATATATATATATATATATATATATATATATATATATATATATATATGATCATTACGTGTCTTTCCAGCTGACATAGGCACGTATGACTCTTCACAGATCTTGGTCCTTGGTATCCTGACTCAAGTCATACAGCATTATTTCTCTCGGTCAACTTGTGCCTGTTATAATAATAATAATAATAATAATAATAATATTAATAATAATAATAATAATAATAATAATAATAATAATAATAATAATAATAATAATAATAATAATAATAATCTCAAAGGTCAACTAGAATAATAAACATTCCCCGAACTGGTACGTTACATCCACCTTAGCTGCTTATAATTGCCATGTCAAACATTATTTCAGTGAGTCATGTATTAGTGATTATTGCACATTTTCCACGTGTTTAATGTAGATTGTTTCTATTGTTGTCATTGTTGTCTAAGGTTAGTTTCATAAATGATGTATGAATGAAATAATGTATATGACCATAGTCAAAACATGCCAAATTCATTAACTCTTTGAAAATAAAATAACGTTCGTGAAGTCGTTTTTCTCTACACTGATCTTTCCAATCGTCACGACATTTTCCAGTGCTTATCTTCTCACTCTATGACCAAAGAGCGCCGACAGTCTCTTTCTTATATAAGATACTTGTATATAATGTTCTACTTTCAGTAGACTCTTCCAGACAATCGTTGTTAGTTACTCTGTCAGTCTGAGGTATTCGTAACATTCGTCTCTAGAATTACATCGCAGCTGCTTCCAAGCTGCTGGGAACCGTGTGCACATTTCACACATTAAAAATCCACCTGGAGATGGGCATCGAAGCGCGAAGACTGAATAAACCGCTGCCCAACAAAAGTGCAACATTTTACAATGAGAAAACTACCCACAAAACATTTAAAGAGTATGCCGTTCTGCAACACATTTGGCTTCTCTCCATTGCTACAGAGTCCGTCACGGTGAAATATTTCGCTTTTGAAATCGAGAGTAGTCTACATACGGGCTATCACTACTAGCAATTGCTAAAACTAGGGAGTCTACTGGACTGATTTTTGCGTGTAGCCTCACGTTCCCAATTACCAATGTCCCCGCCATCAGGCAAACCCATGCCGACTTCTGAGGTACTTGTAATTTACATCCCCAAGTCAGGGACGAGAAGTCAATATTTAAGTACAGATGACCATCTTGCGGAACGAACCTTCTGCCTCGGCCACCAGAGACAGTTTAAGCGCGAGCCCGTTAAACTCTTCAACGAAAGTGATCCCTTACATTCCAAACCCATACTATCCCTTAGCTGTGGCTAGAAACAAATCAATCCCTGTTTACAACTGCTCCCATGATACTTCAGAAACCTGCTGTTGACAAGATGGTTCATCGTGTTTAAATGTTCGTTAGTAAACTTGACACCGCATTACGGTCCATGTTTTCGTATGTTTGTTATTTACTCCATCCACCCATCCATCATGTGCCATGCCGGTAAGCGTGGGCGGTCATATTCTGCCATCTCACTCGATCACTAGAGTCGTGGATCAGCTCCGTGTTTCTGTCTCGACCATGCCACAAGGCTAAGCCATCCAGGTACTTGCTTCTAGGTCTTCCCCTTGGTCTGTTCCCCTCGATCTTACCAGTTGTCACCAAGTTCTCCAAATCATTTCAATTTTGACTGTCTACGTCTAATGTCTCTAATCAGTTTACGATCTTCATTTGTTTCTTGAAGGACTTGTTCATTGGTTTTTCTGGCTGTCCATGGTATTCTTTGCATTTTCCTCAGAAACCACATTTCTACAGCCATCAGATGTTTTTCAGCCTGACTGCTCATTGTCCAAGCTTCACATCCATATAAAAGTACAGGTTCTATGTAGCATCTCAACACTCTTTTTCTCGTTTCAATTGACATCTTTTTATTGGTCAGTATGTTTTTAATCTTGCTAAAGGCTACTTTTGCCATGGCGATTCTTGTTCTAATCTCTTCAAGGCATCTCCCATAAGATGTTATTATTGTTCCGAGATAATTGTACCTATTCACTTGTTGAAGAATATTCCAATTTACTTGTATATTACATTGTGGTATTTCGTTCTTCCTAGTGACGACCATAATCTGTGTCTTTTTACAATTTAATTCTAACCCTAGTTGTTCACTGTGTGTAACAACCGCATCTACTAACTTTTTCAGGTCCTGTTCATTGTCTGCAATCAAGACTGTATCATCTGCATATCTAATGTTATTGATGCATCGTCCCTCAATGTTGATTCCTTCCATATCTTCAATATTTCTGAATATATTTTCACTGTACAGGGAAAACAGATCTGGAGACATTACACATCCCTGTCTCACACCTCTCTTAATAGGCTGATATTGGCTTACTTCATTATCAACTCTTATGGCAGCTTGTTGTTTCCAATATATGTTTTTTACAAATCTAAGATCTTTTCCATCAATTTGTAGATCTTCAAGCATCCTTATCATGTTGACATGTCTCACTTTATCGAAATCCTTTGTGTAGTCAATAAAGCAAATTACTCTATGATTGTTTAAAATAAAATTCTGAGACTTGTGGTGCTATCTCAATGGTTAGATACGAACTATGTCCATATTCCATAGTTGTGGGTTCACGTGGATGATTGACCTGGCTAAAGAAGACACCCTTTTAGGGGTGTTTGGTTAGTCATGCGTCGAAGTACACTTGTTCCTGCAGCAAGGCGTTGTCATCATTTGGACGTGACAAGTTCGAATCCCTGTCGGAAACTAACGTTTTCAATTTTTATGGTGTCTAGTGAGTCCTCAAGCCTCTACTTCTATGAGCGTCAAACAATACGTGTGTGTTTGTTTATGAACTGTCTTAATGGCCTCAAAGGCTTCCCCAGTTGATATTTCTGTGTAATATTTATGAGATGGAATTGGAGTTATTTTGCTTCGACAACTACATTTTCAACAGAAAAACACCATGCTAGTGACGATACCATAGATCCCACCCGTTGTACTTAATTCTTCAGTGTTTAGTTCACGGCGCAAGGAAAGCAACTCCACATTACACAGAATTAGATCCTAGATGTAGTGCCTTTGCTGTTGTTGCGTTAGGCCAGTCTGTTTTAATGTTTGTCTATCTATCTGTCGTCCATCCGCCAATCTGTCTGTCTATTAATTCTTCCTTCTGTCTGCCCGCATGCCCATCTGTCTGTCATTCTATCTGTGAATCTGTGAATATATCCATCTGTCTCTCTATATGGCTTTGTATTTGTTTATTCGTTGATTTGTCTGTCTTTTTGCCTGTCTGTCCTTTTGTGTTTTCCTGCTCTGCTGTAGAATTTCAGCCAAATAATACCAAATGATTATCACTCTCTGGGTTAGTATACACATTTTTCTTTGATCTGTTCTTTTACACCTTTCTAAATCTTTTAATTGCGTTACATTATATTGCAGTTTTCTCCAGTACGTTAAAACGATCTATTTCCCCGCTTTCAGTGGAGTCTTTACTTTACAATTCACCTCCATTTCTGTGAGAGACGTTACTTAATGCGTCTGGCAATGTGTTCTCTCAGCTGTGACTAGCACAACTCACTCCCTGCTTGGAACTGCTCTCCTAACACTTCAGAAACCTGCTATTGACCAGATGAAAGCGTATTTATTTGATGCGTGATCTTCCACGGCTGGACACCATGATGCAGATGATCCATTCCGAGATATACGAGTGTATTGTCTTTACTTCGCGGCACAAGCAAAGAGATTCCTTTTTACATGGATGGGTTCGAACAACTTGCTAAATAAAGTTTTGGATTTACTCGGCCAGAACCAAGTTGTTACATTAGAACACATGTGTCAAACTCAAGGCCCACGGGCCACATCCGGCCCGCCGTACAATCATATCAGGCCCGAGAGGTATCAACCGACATACAAATATATTCGGCCCAAGAGATAATTTTAGGCAAAAATACTTTTGAATGGTCACGATATAAAGTGCAAATCAAATTCCCTAATTAGCAGCTTCCGAATGATAGGCTACATGAGAGCGTTCTCGCTTCGATCGGAATAAGCTAAATAAAGTTGTGTAGTGAGTTATAGTGTGTTTTGTTTTTGTTGCCTCAATATAAAATTCAATATCTCAGTAACCAACTGAGGGAAAATGATGAGATTTAGCATATAACCTTATCATTATGTCCACCAAAAATTCTTTTTTTTTGTTCTGGAGATTGTACAGCAGATTTCAATGTTTGTTTATATGCGGTATATAATGTATGGCTCCCGCATTCATTCCATCATTTTAAGAGTATTACAGCTTCAGCAAGACACACCCCCGCTCTTTTTGAATTTTGTCTGGCGGTTTTCGTTTTGGGAGACTGAGGGAATTTATATGGGATAGTTCAGAGGTGTCGTTAAACTGTGGGTCCTTTCATGAAACGTGATTATATAAATAAACTAGCTAGCTCGGCCCGGCTCCTGGCGGGGATCTATCTATCTATCTATCTATCTATCTATCTATCTATCTATCTATCTATCTATCTATCTATCTATCTATCTATCTATCTATCTATCTATCTATCTATCTATCTATCTATCTATCTATCTATCTATCTATCTATCTATCTATCTATCTATCTATCTATCTATCTATCTATCTATCTATCTATCTATCTATCTATCTATCTATCTATCTATCTATCTATCTATCTATCTATCTATCTATCTATCTATCTATCTATCTATCTATCTATCTATCTATCTATCTATCTATCTATCTATCTATCTATCTATCTATCTATCTATCTATCTATCTATCTATCTATCTATCTATCTATCTATCTATCTATCTATCTATCTATCTATCTATCTATCTATCTATCTATCTATCTATCTATCTATCTATCTATCTATCTATCTATCTATCTATCTATCTATCTATCTATCTATCTATCTATCTATCTATCTATCTATCTATCTATCTATCTATCTATCTATCTATCTATCTATCTATCTATCTATCTATCTATCTATCTATCTATCTATCTATCTATCTATCTATCTATCTATCTATCTATCTATCTATCTATCTATCTATCTATCTATCTATCTATCTATCTATCTATCTATCTATCTATCTATCTATCTATCTATACAACACAAGTAGGGGTGTTGGAATGGGTGTGGGGGATGTGTGTATGGGTGGAGGATATGTGTATGGGACGGATGCAGGGGATGTGTGTTTATGTGGGTGGAGATGTGTGGACGGTTTGAGGAAGTATGTGTAGGAGGCGGGGTTGTGTGGGTAGGGGATTGTGTTGGGTGGATTGGGGATGCAAGGGCGGGTGGGGAGAAGTGTATGGTGTGTGGGTTTGAGATATTTGTGCGGTGTGTTGGTGGGGGATGTGTGAATGATGTGTGGGTGGAGGGTATGTTTGTGGAGGTATGGGTGGAGGATAGTGTGTGGTGTGGGGGATGTGTGTGATGGGTGCGGGGAATGTGCGTATGAATGGGGTATATGTATGGGTGAGTAGGGGATTGTGGTGGTTGGGGGAAGTATGTGGGGGAGTGTTGGTGGGAGATGTGTGTGTTTGGATGGGGAATGTGTGGGTGGGGGTGTGTGAGTGAGTGGCTTAGGGATGTGTAAGTGGGTGAGGGAGTTGTATGTGTCGGGGTGGGATGTGTGAGTGGGTGGAGGATGTGTGTGGGGTAGGGGTATTGTGATCGAGAGATGTTTGGTTGGGGGGGGGGGGGTGTGGGTGCGTAGTGGAGAATGTATGCGTGAGTGAGTGTGTGTTGGTGGACGGGTAGGGAATGCGTGTGTGGGTGGGGAGAGGTGTGTGGTGTGTTGGTTGGGGATATTGTGTGGGTGAGGTATGTGTGTGTGGGTGGGGGATTTTTGTGTTTTGTTTTGTTTTTGTGTTGTGTGAGTGGGGGTATGTGGGGTGGATGGGTAAGGGTATCTGTGTGGGTGTGGGTGGGAATATTGTGTGGTATCTGGGTGGGGGATATGTGTGTGGTGTGTAAGTGGGGATGTGTTGGTGAGGGATATGTGTGTGTGTGGTGCGTGGGTTGGGAATAGTGCATGATAGGAGGTGTATGTGATGTGCGGGTGGGGGATTAGGTTAAGGCATGTGTGGGTGGGTGGAAGTTGTATGTGTGGGTGGTGGGGTGTGTGTTAGTGGATTGGGGATGTATGGGTGGTTAGAGAGATGTGTGTGTGTGGGGTGGGGGTAGGGACATGTCAGTTGGTGGGGATGTGTGTGTATGGTTTGGGAATGTGTGAGTGGATGTGCGATGTGTGGGTTGGTGGGGGATTGTGTGCATGGGTGGGGAATATGTTGTCGATGGAGATGTGGCTGGGGGATGGGTGGTTTGAGGTGTGGGTGGGGAGAGGATGTGTGGGGTAGTATGTGTATGTGGATGGGCGTAGGATGTGTGGGTTGGTGGGGGAATGTTTGTGGGTGGCGAGTGTGTTTTGGTTGGGGGATCAGGCGAGGGCAGTGTGTGTGGGTGGGGGATGTGCGGGAGGGGGATGGATCGGTTGGTGGGGTATGTATGTGTCCCTTGGTGTGCGTGTGTGTCGGTAGGTGGGTGTGTGTATGTGTCCCTTGGTGCGCGTGTGTGTGGGTAGGTGGGGGTGTTGTGTGGGTGGGGTGATGTATGGATAGGTGGGAGATGGGCTTCATAACATGGTAATTAGCCTTGTTTATGTTTACAACATTCATTTCACAATGTTTATTTTATCTTCCTATGTAAATGTATAATGCTCTTGATGAACGAAAGACGAGTGATTGGAAGGGCCGAATGTAAGACGGGCCTGCGCGCCCAATTTGTGACCCTAATAAAGTTGATTTGATTTGATTTGATTTGATTCTATCTATCTATCTATCTATCTATCTATCTATCTATCTATCTATCTGCCGGCCGGGCGGCCGGCCGGCCGGCCCACCCACCAACCGACCAACCGACCGACCCACCGACCGTCCGACCGACCGACCCTCCGACCGACTGACCGACCCACCGACCGACCGACCGACCGACCGACCCACCCAGTCAGCCAGCCAGCCAGCCAGCCATCCACCCACCCACCCACCTACCTTTCTACCTACCTACCTACCTACCTACCTATCTACCTACCTTTCTGTCTGTCTGTCTGTCTGTCTGTCTGTCTGTCTGTCTGTCTGTCTATCTGTCTGTCTGTCTGTCTGTCTGTCTGTCTGTCTGTCTGTCTGTCTGTCTGTCTGTCTGTCTGTCTGTCTGTCTGTCTGTCTGTCTGTCTGTCTGTCTGTCTGTCTGTCTGTCCGCGCTATTAAATATTGATAAAAGTTACTGGAAAAAACGTCAGGACCATGTGTTGAAAGAGGAAGAGGACTATTGGAGAAAGGATGGATTGCATTTTATGCAACCGAGAGCAATCATCAACCTACTGGAATCGTCCGACACAGATTAAGGTCTGAGCAGATCGCAGACCTTAATCTACGTACATACTTACTGGGATATTTTGCTCCAACTATTCAGACGAATTGCTGGCCCTAAACATTACAGCATCAGCATCAGCTGAAGAAACAAGAAGGAAATGAAAAATAAGGTAAGAAATATATTCCTTCTACTTTCCTGTTAATTTACAAATTATTTACCCCGTGTCTCTGAAATTCTCTGTCTTTACTAATATTACACATTGCACCCCTCTCGGGATTCTCCGTGGTGAAGTGGTCAAGCCGTCTGACTCCGACTCCGAAAGTTGTATGTTCGATTCCGTGCCGCGTCCTTAATTTCACGAGTGCATTTTTTCGGAGACTCCCGAGGGTCGTCGCTGGAGCTACGGAGTTCGTGCTTTGTGCGACGCTTTCCGCGCTGCGGAAAGAAACTGAGCCATATGGGATAAAAACCCGGTGCAATGCAGCCGACCCTGTAAGCTACTTCTTTCACTGCACCCACTCCCATACGAATCCGGATACGCCTTTGTGTGTCATCTGAATTGGCAGGTATCCAATTACTGTAAACATAACTTCGTTATCGAGAAATCACTAGTTGTTCAGCAAAACATCAAAGGAATGTCGCCGCTTTTGATGATTTAAGTTGTTTTTGGACCTATCAAAGACATATTCCTTGGGTGTGGGGTAAATATAAGACGGCTGGAAAAATTTCATAACGATGCAACAGACAGTTTTCAAAATAATTGATCGTGAATGAAGGCATTCAAATCGGAACATACTATAGTATTCGTCGTTATAGTTACCTAGCAACGTTCAGATATTCGTTTTGGATTAGCGCATAAAAAAAATGAAAGTAGTGTAATGCCCGGATATTACGTCACCTTTTCCCCGCTACGGCTAACCTGATATCAATCAAGCGTATGTCAGTAGATGCACAAGCTTTTAAAATCAAAGCTAGCCTTTAAAATAGCAAAGAGAAAAGGTGATTCTGAAAACCCTTTTAAACCCTCTGGGAGGGTGAATATATGTTTACTGATACTGGCGGTAAACCTGTGTGTCTAATTTGTGGAGATAATGTGGCTGTGATCAAAGAATATAATCTGAGACGACACTACGAGACTAAACATCAAGACAAGTTAAACCGCCTAAATGAAGAGCAGAAGCTACAGAATGTAGAAGAATTGAAGAGGCATATGACATCACAGCAGATGTTTTTCACCAAAGCAAAATTACAAATTGATGCTGCTGTCAAAGAAGTATTATTGTGTCAAAGGAGATCGCGAAATCCGGCCGGCCATTTACAGAAGGAGAGTTTCTGAAGCGCTGCATGATGAAAGGGTGTGACGTCTTGTGTTCAGACAAAAGCAGATGTTTGCAAAGGTAAGCCCTAGCAGAAATACGGTTGTTGATCGGGTTTGTGAGATGGCCCCTGATGTGAAAACACAGCTGATCGAAAAAGGCAAAGACTGTTGCATTCTCCCATGCTGTCGATGAAAGTAATGCCACGACTGACACTGCACAGCTCGCCATCTTCATCCTTGGAGTGGACTCCAGTTTGAATGTTACAGAAGAAATATTGGACATGAAACCCATACATGGGACAACGACAGGAAAAGACATTTTTGACAACGTATGTCAAAGTTTAACCAACATGAACCTGCCTAGGGACAAACTCGTTGGACTGATAACAGATTGAGCACCGGCGATGTGTGGCGAAAAAAGTGGACTAGTTGGAAGGATGCGGTTAAAAATGCAGGGGAACTGTACTGGTGAATTTATAGCATATCACTGCATCATACACCAAGGATCGCTGTGTGGTAAAGTCTTCAACATGGAGGATGTAATGATCATTGTAACACAAACCGTCAACTTTATCAGAGCCAAAAGTTTAAATCACCGCCTAATTCAGTCTTTTTTGCAGGAAATAGAGTCGGCGTTCAGTGACATGCCTTATCATACAGTGGTAGGGTGGCTAAGTCGGGGAAAAGTTCTCAACAGATTTTTCCAGCTGATCGAGGAAATATGTCAATTCGTGGACAGTAAAGGAAATGATTCCACAGTTTTTCTGGATACAAAGTGGAAATGTGAGTTGGCGTTTCTGTCTGATATAACCACTCATCTCAACGACTTGAACCTGCAGCTCCAGAGATGGGATCACATTATCACCTATATGCATGATGCAGTGAAGGCATTTCAAGTGAAGCTGCGCTTATGGAAGACACAAATGCACCAATGCAACCTGTCTCACTTTTCTTGTTGCCAGGCAATGTTAAACCAAGTCAACGCTATGGTGTTTCCCAATGCACACTTTGCTGAACAACTTAGATTAATTCGCGCCGAGTTTGCACGGCGCTTTAGTGACTTTGAAGCACAAAAATGTAATTTCGAGCTGTTTCGTAGTCCATTTGACATAGATGTGGAAACTGCACCTGTAAATTTGCAGATGGAGTTAATAGAGCTACAAAAAAAAAGAATGATAACATCAGTCAGAAGGCCACCAAATCTTACTCAAGACGACTACCACGTTATGGACAGACCAGAACAGGTCATTATTCTGCGCCTCAGAACAGAACACAATAGATTACGCAACCACCTGTATACAAAATTCAAGATTGGTGACTCAGCCATGTGCACATGTGGTTTGGCGTCGCAGACAGCAGAGCACATACTCCAGGATTGTCCAAACTACAATATATCCAGGCAAACCTTCTGGCCTAGAAAGACAACAGTGGAAAATAAACTCTATGGACCGCTGAATGAACTAAAAAAGACTGTTGGATTCATACAAGAGACAGCATTGCAGTTATAAACATATTTCAGGCGAACGAAAGAAAAAGAAGAAGAAGAATAGAGCTGTAGTGTAATGGGACACTAAAGGCAAAGTACGACACTGTGGGGCCTGCACAGTCCACTCATTTCATTCCTGAAGAGATGCCCCGGCTTCGTCTACATGCGGCTCGAACCTTGAGCATGTTTGGTAGCACATATCTGTGTGAGCAGCTGTTTTCTGTGATGAAGATTAACAAAACATCACACAGGAGTCCTCTCACTGATGAACAATTACAGTCCATCATGAGAATCTAAATGACAGAAAACATTACTCCCAACATAAACGAACTTGTAGCCACGAAAAGATGCGAAACATCGTGCTCTGACAAATTGACATAAGAGTGAAAATATGTATACCAATGATATTTTATTATTAAAACTTGTTTTCTGTTTCAATTTATATTAATGTGCAAAAAAGGTTTCATTTTCGGCTTATTGAACGTTCATCCTGTTTGTCCCGCAACCTTACGTGTGATTTGAGTTTTGTCCCACTGAGCGATTGAGTTTGGCACTCCTGCATTAGAAGCTTGTCTTTATTTCTTGGTGTTTATCTGGTTGTTAGTTTCTGTTTCTGTTTGTCCGTCTGTCTGCCTCTCTCTCTCTGCCTCTCTCGCTCTCTCTGTCTCCCTCTCTTACTCTTTCTCTCTCTCTCTCTCTCTCTCTCTCTCTCTCTCTCTCTCTCTGAATTGCTGGCTGGCTGCCATGATCCAGGTTATAGAGTTGAAGATCATGGGTTGGGTTAAAGTGCAGTCTAGACGAGGAGACCGTGCAAAGTGATCCGCCACGTGCAGTGGTCACTGGGGCGAGAAAAGCGCTCGGGACGCTTTGTAGAAAGGACAGAGCGCCACAGTCGAGCACTTTGGCTGAAGTCATAGTCACGGCCACAAAATGAGCTGCTACATTGTTAGTTAGTTGTATAGTTATTGTGTAGACTCTAAGTATCGTAGAAGTGTGATAGACATGTTGTGAAAGTGATAATGTGAACTGTCTAATACTCAGAGTCAATATAAGATTGAAAACTGAACTGCGTTCTGTTATTCGAGATGCGTTGAGTTGTTTTAAAGAGTTAGCCGTTGTGAACTGTGTAGAGCGGTATAGTTAAACAGAACTCAAGACATTGTGAGAAAAAGCTATAGTAAGAAGATTATAGCATCGCCAGGCAGAAGTGTGATCACAGCAGCAACATATATAGATTATGCATGCACCATCATCGCCGTCGCAAACAGGTCAGGGATTCTGCATCCAGCGCTCATAGAAGATTCAAGATACCATACAATAATTATACGCATAAGTGCTGTAATCAAAGACCCATCAACACCCAGATGAGATGAAACAACAGCCATGCGATCCTTGGCAGATGGATATATGGATAGATGGATGTAATTGTGAGAAAGTATAAGTGTATGTGGAGGAGTGTGTACCTGTGTGCCATCGAGTGGGTGCATAACTTTGACAGTTTGGGTAAATGATGTAAGTATGTATGCATATTTGTGTGTATGTGCTTATGAATGTGCATGTGTGGGTAAGACGTGTACCCTCCGAACTGCACTCCTTCCTCCGAAGCCGTTGACATATCGTGGGGTGTCGGGTTTGGTGAGCACCGCCCAACATTCAGCGCACTCAGAAAGCAGTTAGTACCGTCTACTGTAATACGGTAGCTCAGTCATATCTGACTAAGACCTGACACACCTTATCTATTTACCTGTAAATACACATTAGTCACGTTTACCTGGCGACCCAGTAGCACTGTGTTCGAATCTCTACCAAGGTGAGGATTAAAATGTAAAAAAAGAAAAAAAAACATGAACCCGGGCACTTAGGTCGACACAGCTTGACATGGGTATAAAGAAATTTTCTAGGAAATAAAGGAGTCCGGCTTGATCTTGACCACATCAAGTACCGATTGGTCTGTACAAAAGTTAGAGCTAACACCATATACCCAAAACATCTCAAAACATGTAACCGTGTCTGTTACTTTATTATTATTATTGTTGTTGTTTTAAAAGATGTGTCAAGTGGATTTCAACAGGAGCTTTTACACTGAAAAATAAATAACCAGAATTGGAAGAAAGGAAAATAAGGTAATGAAATAATGTGTCAGAGATGTCGAGGAAAGGAGACACAAACATAATTCATTGTCAATAAACATTCTGATTGTTTTTTAACATCAGCAAACAAATCTACAAAACTCAGTTTAAATTCCCCAGATCACACTGTCTGTCACGTTCTCTCTCTCTCTCTCTCTCTCTCTCTCTCTCTCTCTCTCTCTCTCTCTCTCTCTCTCTCTCTCTCTCTCGCGCGCGCGCGCTCTCTCTCTCTCGCTCTCTCTCTCTCTCTCTCCCTCTCTCTCTCTCTCTCGCTGCCTCACTTTCTCTCTCTTTTTTTCTCTCGTGGTCCCACTTTCTTTTTCTCTCTCACCTTCTCCCACCTCTCTCACAGCTTCTCCTTTCTTGCTCTGTCCTCTCCTCTCTCTCCATTCTCTTTCTATCTCTTTCTCCTCTCTCTCTCCATTTTCTTTCTCCTCTCAATCTCAATAGCTTATCCTGGCTCTTTCCTCTCCCTTGATACTCTTTCTATCTTCTCCTCTCTTTCCCTCTCCTTTTCCTCCCAACTCTCATTCTCCATCCTGCCTCTTATCTCTCTCTCCTGTATCTCGCTCTTTTCTCTCTCCCTCACCTCTTTCGCTTTCCTAGCCTCTTTCTTCCCTCCCCCCCCTTTCTCTCTCCTCTTTCCCTCCCTCTCTCATTTTCTCTATTGTCTTCCTCTCTCTTCCTCCCTCTTCCTCCTCTTTCTCTACCTCTTCTGTCCCTCCTCTCTCTCCATCATCTCTCTCTTCCTCTTTTCTTTCTCTCAGCTTCACCCCTATCTCCCTCTCTCTCTCCCCCCCTCTCTCTCTCTCTCTCTCAACTTCTCCCCCTCTCCCTCCTCTCTCTCAACTTCTCCTCATCTCTCTCTCTCTCTCTCTCTCTCTCTCTCTCTCTCTCTCTCTCTCTCTCTCTCTTTCTCTCAGCTTCTCCCTACTCCCCTCTCTCTGTAAAGATTGCAACATTTATAGATAAAAAAAAAACAAAATATTAGACTATCAAGCGGCGGGTCCAAATCTCAACGGCTTGAAACTAGAGTGCGTTCGTTCACTAATTCTCGCGTTCTCTATCTGTCCTTATCTTTCCCCTCTCTAGCATTCATGTGTTTATTTCTAATCTCTTTTTACCATCCTGCAGTAATTCTTTGTTTCATTATTTCTTTCATTTAATCATATATTTTAAAAAATATAGTATATCTTTGTGTCAGTCTGCCATGTTTCTTTACTTTTATCTTTATTTCTGATGTTGTTTTCATAAATTTATTTTTGTCTAATAAATTTACATTTCTATTTTACTTTCATTCGTATTGACATTTCTCTTCCATCTCTGTCTGTCTTTACTTTTTCAGTTTAAAGAGATTTAAAGCATCACAGATACTGGAGATCCATTTTAAGATTTTACCATTCGTATTGACGAGATGCCTAAGAAGAGTTGAAGGACTAATTAAGGCATAGAACTAAGAATGATGAAATTAGAAAACGACTAGGTCTGAAACCAGTCAAGCACTTAATTTAAGAACAATATATTAAATGGTTTGGCTAACTCACAATAATGCCCTGGTACCATCTGCCAGAAATATAATGGAAATAGAAGAAATATAATGGAATTAGAACAATGGGAAGACCACGTTTAAGATGGAGTGATGGTATTAAAAACAACCATAGTGAAGTGAATGCCAACTTGCAAAGCCTGATAGAAAGAGCCTTTCAACCACCCCCCCCCCCCCCCCCCCCCAAAAAAAAAAAAAAAAAAAAAAAAAAAAAAAAACAACAACAACAACAACAAAACATGTCGCTGAGGTAAATGGAGGAACAGAAGACAAAGAAGGTCTACCGTATAGAGGCGCTGTGACATAGTAGTAAGTGGGCTTTTCTTACCATGAAAGTAGTCCGGCTAGAATCCCTAGAAGTGACAGGATTAGTATTTCCGACTAGTACCAGTCTGAGCTTGACCCGCCTTGAAACAATGGATGTGGGATAATTTTCAGAATTTTCTAGAAGTTGTTTGGAAAAGACAGCGTGGAGTGGAACTTGTCACATCACACCAGTATGCTTTTGACATAAAACAAGCCAATGCTAACACTTCCCACCCCTAGGGCAGTATCCTCCATCAGATTATTGTTTACTATTTCTATCAACTTCAGATTTCACCATCCTTCAGTTATTATTTCCTTAGTTAGCGTAATCAGAAAATACATATATTGTTCACACTTAGATTAATCAGATAGCACATAGTTGTTTGTTCACATTTAGATTAACGAGAAAGCACATATCTGTTTGTTCATATTTAGATTAATCAGAAAATACATTTTTGTTTGCTCACACTTAAATTAATCAGAAAACACATTTTTGAATGTTCACATTTAGCTTAATGAAAAAACACATATTTGTTTGTTCACATTATAAATAAGAAAATATGCATTAGTTCATATTTAGCTTAATCAGAAAAAAGAAAAAAAAACTATTTGATTGGTCTCACTTAGCTTAGTTTCAAAACACTTATTTGTTTGTTCACATTTAGCTTAATGAGAAACACGTATTGTTTTTTTTTTCTCACTTAAAGATTTAGTTTAGTTTAGTTTAGTTGACGGATCAACATCACGTCACACGGGTGTAACCAATAAGTGCTCCTTTATACTCAAGCCTGAGTCCGGAGAATCTTAGCTCAGTGCACGAACTCCGTAGCACCGGCGAGGATCTTGAAATACTTTGGGTAGATTTTTAACTCGAAACTTTGCCCGGACAGCGCCGTTAGGCCACTCTTTTTCGATTTCCAACTGCCAAGGGATTTTTTACGTGCCCAACAATACACACGGGTGTCCGATCTGAGCTATCTCACTACCCAGAGACCAGGGAAGATTGTATTACTAGAGGTCCACGTGAAAAAATCCCAGCCCGCACCGGGGCTTGACCCGGGACCTCCAGCAATCGAGGCGGACTCCATACCCCGAGACCACTCAGCGCCCCCCCCCCCCACACACACACATAATGATTTATCAGAAAATACGTATGTGTGTGTTCACGCTTAGATACCTCAGAAAACATGTATTTGTGTGTTCACGTTTAGACCTCAAAAAATACGTATTTGTGTGTTCACGCTTAGATACCTCAGAAAATTTGTATTTGTTTGTTCACGTTTAGATACCTCAGAAAACATGTATTTGTGTGTTCACATTTAGATACATCAGGAAACATGTATTTGTGTGTTCACACTTAGCGTAATCAGAAAACATGTATGTTTTGTTCACATGTAAATTGACAGAAAATACTTATTTGGGCGTGTACATTTAGTTTAATCAGAAATCACGTATGCCTTTGTTTACATGTATCTTAATCAGAAGACACGTATTTGTTTATTGGCCTGATATGGGGCACGAGATAAAATTGTTTCTTTTTGATTTGTAGTCAGCCTGTACTTTGACCTTACTTGCATTTGTGTTTGCGTATTTCCTATTTTCTCTCGTAGAGGACAATTGAAGGCTTGCGAGCAATGATACATATTGGAGTAAAGGCTAAAATATAAAGGAAGTCCTGCCAGAAGCAGTATCATGCTGAGGCATATTGTTGGAGATCCACTGTAGCCAACGTTCATTGCGAGGACGGCACATGACTGCTTGATGTTTCTTTTGTGTGTGTGAGTGTGTGTGTTACGTTATATCCCTCTACCTTTGTCCTTGCTGACATTTTGTTTATGTTTGCTTTTTTTCATTCCGCATGTCTTGTTTCTTTCGTTTGTGTTCATTACTCTTTTTCTTTTATCGGGGGTTTTCCACCAGCCTCTCTTGGCTGTCCTTCTGTCTCTCTGTCTCTGTCCCATTTTTATTCTATCTGTTTATAATGGCCTTATTTATCTTTAAAAAAAAAAAAATCAATTTGGCGGTATACAGTTAAATCAGCATGTCGTTTTGATGTACAACTAGTTATCAAACAATAACCCGTATATTTGCCACTGTGATAAAAGGCAACTAAAATGTATGGGGAATAGAGAGAGAGAGAGAGAGAGAGAGAGAGAGAGAGAGAGAGAGAGAGAGAGAGAGAGAGAGAGAGAGAGAAGGAGAAAGAGCAGTCTTATGTGTGAAACCACTAGACGAGAGGGAGAGAGCAAAACAAAGAGATTTGGACATTCTCACTGCTAGGTAACAACGAATAACATAAACAAAATCAACTTCATCAGCATCAAATGATATAGAGCAGTGGTTCTCAACCGGTGGGGAATTCCCCCATCGCCCGGGTGGGGGGGGGGGAATTTTAGGTGTTTCCGGGGGGTGGGGGGAATTAAGATTATTTCAATATCGCGGTGATACAAGAACCGATTACTTGATATTGATTTCCCCTCCATATTTTACGGTTCTGTACTTCTCGCTGTTCTGAAATTCATTTTATAACATACGTAGACCTGCAAATCACGTTTTATGTAGACGTCTAGACTTGTCTTAGTATGTGTTATTAAATTTAGCTTCCAGTTTTTCATATACTGTGTAAGGGGAGGGAGAGGGGAAAATTTATAATGAGAGAATACGAAAGGGGGGAATGACGTTCTGAAAATATGGTGAAGGGGTGCATGGGCCAATAAAGGTTGAGAACCACTGATATAGAGGATAAGATAATCATGATTGCCGATGTCTGTTTTCGACCAACACCCAAAAGAGAGAGTTGAGTTGAGTTGTCAAGACATCACAACACCCGAGACACTGCCACGCGTGCTCCTTCCTCATCTTCAACAACCAGCGAAGAGACCCAATACTAATGGTACCAGTTATAGCCTGATGATGTGTCCGCCTGGTCTTTCCTCGGAGTACTGAGTGTCGATCAGATGGTCTGGTCATTCTCTGCCGCTACATCTCTCTAGGCTATGAGGATGTTTTGTTATATTTTCTTCCACATCATACACTTGAGCCCCTCCCCAGGGGGCTGCGTGGTCTCGAGGTATGGTGTCCGCCTCGAGTGCTGGAGGTCCCGGGTTCAGGCCACGGTGAGGACCAGGATTTATTTAAAGAATCCACCGGGACTTCCAGTAATTTCCCCTGGTCTCTGGGTAGTGAGATCGGACGCCCGTGTGTATTGTTGCGCACGTAAAAAATCCTTGGCAGTTGGAAATCGAAAAAGAGTAGCCTAACGGCGCTGCCCGGGCAAAATTTCGAGTTAAAAATCTACCTAAGTATTTCAGGATCCTCGGCGGTGCTACGGAGTTCGTGCACTGAGCTGAGTTTCTCCAGACTCAGGTTTGAGTTAGGAGGAGAACGGAGCACTTATGGGTTGCACCCGTGTGCAGTGATGTTGATCCATAAACTAAACTAAACACTTGATCCCAAAGATCCCTGGCAACAGCTGCCTTATAATACACCAATACACTACGCAACGGCGGAAACCCAGCCATTTAGTCCGCCTACTCGTTTTTCAACCATACCAGCATGTCCTGGAGAAAAGATCCAACAGATGCTCCGTATCTTATATTTTTTGAACTGAAACATGCCACCATGAAGAAGAGAAGGATTCTGTAATTCAAAACTCGGAAACCAAATCCAACTGCATGATCTCCTGAGAAGAATACTCAATGTATCAAGAAGAGATAAGATCAGAAATGAAAAAATAAGGACTAAAGTGGGGGTTATATCTGCGCTAGATTTTATTAGAAGGCAGCAAGTCAAATGGTTTTGCCACGCAAGTAGGTTACCAACAAACAGTATACGACAACAAGCAAAGATGTATAGACCAGATGGAAGCAGAGGAAGAGGCCGACAACGTAAACGATAGATGCAGGGAATAAAAGAGTCCATGGGAATATCGATACATGAAGCCCACAAGCGGGCACTCTCCAGCTGTTCATACTTCACCTCGACACCGCAAGGTATAAGAGGAACATGATGAGATCAGATGAGCTGAGATGAGATTTCACGACAAACCGACTAACATGGCAACATGGTACTGCTGAACAGAACTTTCAGCCAGGTAGTGTCTATTTGTTTTTAAAAGATATAATTTTGTTGTTATCTGCCACTTTATCTCATCCTCTCTAAAAGTAATTGAAAAACATGATTCCACGCAAATGAAATGAGTTCTGTATTTCTAGACATCTCATTTGCTCAGGAACCAAACACTATTAGTTGGTGTTGAACCGACTCCCGGGAACTGCCGAGACAGTGTTGGAGATGAAGAAATTGTTCATACAAACTCATATTAGGTTTGTGATGAAATAAATATACACACCTGCAATCTTGTCTTTTATTTTCACCAGTCTGTTTTTTTTCTGGGTCGTAATATCTTGTTAAAATTTAATTGTAAGAAGACACAGATTATGGTTATTACTGGGGAGAATGAAAAGCTACAATGTAATATACGGGTAAATGAGAACATTCTTAAACAAGTTAATCTATACAACTGTCTCGGAACAGACACAACATCTGATAAAAGGTGCTTGAAGAGATTAGAATAGGAATCACTATGGCGAAGGTTGCTTTTTGCAAGATCGAAAACATACCGACCAAAAAAAAAAATATGTCAATCGCATCGAGAAAAAGAGTGTTGAGATGCTCGATAGAACCTATACTTTTGTATGGATGTGAAGCGTATACAATGAGCAAACAAGCTGAGAAACATATAATGGCAGAGGGAATGTGATTTCTGAGGAAAACGCAAAGAATACAATTGGACAAGCAGAAAAACTAATGAGCAAGTTCTTCAAGAAGCAGATGAAAACCGTAAACTGATTAGAAAAATTAGAGATAGTCATATTTTCGTTGCAAATTATGAGAAAAATTAAACGAGAGAAATTGGTGACAACTGGCAAGTTTCAGGGGAGACAATGACAACGGTCATCGACAAGGAAGGTCGCTGCTAAGAAGGAAAGGAATTGGCAAACTTTACAGATACCTAGAAAATCATGTTTTGTCATTTAATAGAGAATCAGAGAAATCCACGACTCTCGTGATTGTGTGAGATATTGAAACATGACAGCCCAAGCTAATCTGTATGTCACGTGATGATGATGAATTGTCATGTCTCCCTTTTTGTTCAACCATCTTTTTGTCTCTCTGTCAGGTCCACTAGACTATTTCACCGTCTGTGTATCGTTCTGTCAGGTCCTCGTGTCTGTTCTTCAATCTGTTTGTCCCTCTACCTGTGTTGCGAATCTATTCCTCTAGCTTTGTGTTCCTCCTCAGGTCCGTAGGAGTAGTTCTCCATCTTTTGTATCCCACAGTCACTTCCGCCATTATGTTTGCTCCTTCGTATTTGTGTCACTTTTTCAGGTCCGCATGTCTGTCTATTTACTCCTCTTTTTCCTCCTCTGTGTCTCTCTGCCATTGGCATAACGCAGAAGCAAATAATAGATTGCAAGATTTATTTATTGCGTAACATATTTCGCTGCATCTCGTCAGGTACATACTGCAGAATTAACATAACCGAAAGTATGTAACTGTTTGCAATTTTTGACAATATCCTTGAAATCTGGAACAAGTGTACTTGTTGAAATTCGCATGACAGCATGCAAGTTGCAGTCCGACAATATAGACCTATTCTTAAATTTGTTGATCTAGCAAGGGGATGCTTGCTCGTAAATGCATGTTGATCCAAACAATGATACAAGTTTAGCTGCAAGGTTTTTCAAGTTGGGAAGTGATTCTTGTGATAAGTATGTGGATTGGAATTTGGCCAAAATTTCATCTCACAATGTCTGGGCAGAGCTTCAGAGAACATATGGTGCCCAAACGACATGTTCTCTCTCTCTCTCTCTCTCTCTCTCTCTCTCTCTCTCTCTCTCTCTCTCTCTCTCTCTCTCTCTCTCTCTCTCTCTCTCTCTCTCTCTCTCTCTCTCGGCCTTGCCTTGTTTGATCCAGAGGAATGGATGACCAGTACATCTGGAACAAGGTAGGCTGCAGACGCTGGCGACTCAGCGTCAAACCTCCGAGACCTCGCCTCCACGAGCAGGAGGCGAGCGGTGGCCAGACCGTAAACCTTTGGGACTTGACTTAGAGGCGTTCAGCCAAATCCCGCAGGTGAGGGTCGTATACGCACCCGGACCACTGGGCACGTACACCTGTCAGTCGCAAGTGTCTGGACCTGTATAAGCGTGTACTACCATCAGACTCCCCGCCTGACTCGTGTGGCTCCCGCGACCAACGAGAATAGGCCCGGCGGAGATATTGCTCGTCTGTTGCGGAAAAATCTCCCCTACTGAATAAGTAAAGAAACGATACAAGTAGTGGTATTTCAATTGATGCTTGAAGATCTACAAACTGATGGAAAAGACCTTAGACTTGCAAAAAACATATATTGCAAACAACAAGCTGCCATAAGAGTTGATAATGAAGTAAGCCAATATCAGCCTATTAAGAGAGGTGTGAGACAGGGATGTGTAATGTCTCCAGATATGTTTTCCTTGTACAGTGAAAGTATTTTCAGAAATATTGAAGATATGGAAGGAATCAACATTGGGGGACGATGCATCAATAACATTAGTTATGCAGATGATACAGTCTTGATTGCAGACAATGAACAGGACCTGCACAATTTTGTAGATGCGGTTGTTACTCACAGTGAACAACTGTGGTTAGAATTAAATTGTAAAAAAACACAGATTATGGTCGTCACTAGGAAGAACGACATACCACAATTTAATATACAAGTAGATGGGAATATTCTTCAACAAGTGAATAGGTACAATTATCTCGGAATAGTAATAACATCTGATGGGAGATGCCTTGAAGAGATTAGAACAAGAATCGCCATGGCAAAAGTAGCCTTTAGAAAGATGAAAAACATACTGACCAATAAAAAGATGTCAATTGAAACGAGAAAAAGAGTGTTGAGATGCTACATAGAACCTGTACTTTTATATGGATGTGAAGCTTGGACAATGAGCAGTCAGGCTGAAAAACATCTGATGACGGTAGAAATGTGGTTTCTGAGGAAAATGTAAAGAATACCATGGACAGCCAGAAAGACCAATGAACAAGTCCTTCAAGAAATAAATGAAGATCGTTAACTGATTAGAGACATTAGACGTAGACAGTCACAATTGTTTGGGCATGTTATGAGAAGAAATGATTTGGAGAACTTGGTGACAATTGGTAAGATCGAGGGGAACAGACCAAGGGGAAGACCTAGAAGCAAGTACCTGGATGGCTTGGCCTTGTGGCATGGTCGAGACAGAAACACGGAGCTGATCCACGACTCTGGTGATCGAGTGAGATGGCAGAACATGACCGCCCACGCTTACCGGCATGGCACATGATGGATGGATGGATTTCAATTGCGCTTGCGCTTCCACCTATGCTACACCCTTTATGTGTCTTCATCAAACCATCTGACTTGAATTTCTCTTTCAGGTCATGATCTGCTTGTAAGTCAAGCAGCTCCATCTGTATGTCCTCTGTGGCTGTATCAACTTCTGCACTAAAAGAGGAACTGAGAATATTGAACTGTGGCTCTAAGTTCTTGAAATCTTGGAATCTCCATACAAAGTCTTCAGTTAATGCATCTAATTTGGCTTTGTATTTCTCAGTCATTTCACCAGAAATGGTTTCTTGTTTCAGCAAAGGGAAGTTACAAAAAACTTTTTTTCACTTGCTTGTCTGGAGAACAGTGAGAGTTTTGCCTGAAATGATTTTACATGTACATACAAGTCATGTGCAAACACCCCACTGCCCTGAAGTTTGACATTCAGTTCATTTAAATTTTCCATAATTTCAATGGCAAACATAAAGCCTAACTTCCACTCTTTCTTGACAATGTTAGTATTTAAGTCACATTCAATGCCCTTCATCTCTAGGAACATTACTATTTCTTCTCTGAGGTCCCACACTCGCCTCAATACCTTGCCGAGACTCAGCCACAGGTGAGACTCGAACACTGGTGTGGTACACGACATCGGAATGTTCAGTTTCCAAATCGTCAAGTGATGCCTTGAACTGTCTGTGATTAAGTTCTGTTGATCTGATGAGGCTGATGACACTGACAACTGGGTCAATAACGTGCTTGATATTCAAAACAGATTTACACAGACTTTCTTGATGAATCACACAGTGAAGTGGTAATGATGTGTGGTCGGAATATTCTGCTTTAATCTTATCCTTATCCAACGTTACCAGACCTACATTTTTTTTCCAGTCAAAGCAGGAGCTCCGTCAGTTGTAACACTTGCATCTTGTTCCAAACCAACCCAGTTCTTTCAATACAATTAGTAACACAGCATTTAATATATCATGACATGTGGTATTTGAGTGACTGAAAACTCAGTAACACTTCAGTGAGTTTGAAAGAAGTATTTATTCCACGTACAAATATCAATAATTGGGCAGTATCATGTACATCGGTACTCGCATCCAATGCAAGAGGGTACCACACAAATTGTTTACTTGCATCTTGAAGTTTATGCATCAAATTGTCACTTATCTTGTCAAAACGTCTGACCACAGTTCTTCTTGATAAAGTAATGTTGTCAAATTAGTTGCTTTGTTGTTGTTATTGTTGTTCTGGACACATAATGTTTGCTGCATCTAGCAAACATTACTTGATGAACTCGCCATCAGAAAATGGCTTGTTCGGTTTTAAAATTCTGTGTGAGAGCACACGACTAGCTTCTGTTGCAGCATCTTGAATTGAAGACTGTTTAAAGAAGACAGTTTCCTGTTTCTCCAAATTTTTCACCAACTCCAGGCATTTCCTTTCCCTGTCTTCGGATGTTAAATTGTATCCGAAATCAGAATGTTTTGTTTGATAATGTCTTTTTAAATTGTACTCCTTGAAGACAGCCACTGACTCACGACACAAGAAGAAAACTGATTTGCTACCAACTTTTATAAAACAGTACTTAGTTGTCCATTCATCATTAAAAATACGGCATTCATCTTCAATCTTACGATTTTTAGTGACACTCATTGTTTTAATAATATTCTATCAGTTTAAAATATATATATTTAAATTTCAAATCCCGAAACAACCAATAAATCAATTTGATTATTGCTCACTGGATTTTAGGAGGCCTGGTGCTCCTTGCCAGTGAGAAGTCCTGATCGTACGGGTCCACATCGATTGACGGACGTCAGTCGCGGCGATTGGGCAATCTTGAGCATAGCCTACGATGGGTGACGTTGTGGTGTTCTGTTATGATAATTTGGCTGTGTCCAGTGTGTGCCGCATGGTTACACTCCCGCTTCACACGCGTGATTCGGGGCTTGTTTCCGGATCCGGTCAGGGATATGCACTACTGACGAGCTCAAACGAGAGCGAAACTCGAGTATAGTGCTTCCATATTGACGTGGATAGGCCTTAGGTTCATACCGGAATACGGTCAGCGTTGCCAGTGGTGGATTGTGCTCAATATTTAGATGTCAATTCCTCCCGTATAGACATCAAGACCCCAAAACGATTCTTCACTTCAACGTTGTATGCATCTGGTAGTTTTGTGAGATCAAAACAAAGTGACCTTGGTCCTCGGGTAAGCTTTTTGAGTTTTACTTTCACATCTGCTTCTAATAAGTGATGATCTGTACCACAGTCTGCACTTTGTACGTTTTTTGACGATGTTATGCTCGATCTCCATCTTCCTTGTATTAAAATACAATCTATCTGGTGTTTGGTAATACTGTCCGGGAACTTCCACATGAAGAGTCTTCGTGGGTGTTGTTTAAAAAGTGTGCTGGCTATCGTTAACTAATTTTCTGTGCAAAATTCAATTAATTTGTCACCTGCATCATTTCTATTTGCCAATCCAGATTTTCCTAAAAGGTGTCTCTCATGTTCAGTTCTTCCTGTACCCACTGTTGCATTAAAATCTCCCATTATAATTGTTATGTTATTATGACCAATCTTATGTAATGTGTTTTGCAGTGTGCTATAAAATTCTTCAATTTCGTCTTCCTCTGCTGTTGAATTAGGTGCATGAATGTGTATGAGAGTTGTGTTTTTTTGGATGGCCTTTAAGTCTGACAGTGAGGATTCTATCACCAACAGGATTATACCCAATTAAAGCTTTTGCAGTTATTTTATCTAAACAAAATGCTACTCCGCTCTGGCCTCCGACATTCAGGTAGATTATTTTCACACTTAAATCTCCCCGTATATTGCTGTCCACGGAAGTCAACTACCCGTCCTTCACATTCCCCCTTATAGTCATTACAGTTATATTTAATGTAGGTTAAAAGTTTTAGTTTTTAAAATTATGGTATTATATTATTTTTGTCTATCTTTCTACTGCCGGCTCTACTCCCTACCCCTCTCACATACAACGTTCAAAACACAGCTGCAGATGATTTTAAAGCAGATTTCCTTGCGTTAGTTTCCATACAATGATATGAGTGCCGGTAGTTTAGAAAGCAATGGCAAACTACTGAAAGTAAACTTGCTCAGGAATCACAAACACCCAGAAATGCTGGAGTCGACTGCTATGTCCTTTCAAAGGATATTCAACAAACTTAACTTCTCCTTGCCTGTTTTCGTTTTCACTGTCCGAGATCCTGGTCAGGTATGAACATTTGTTTGCGTTTGTTGTCTGTCAACAGAATCTAAACATACATGTTAGTTTGATTACATATACAAAACTGCTCACGTGTCGTAAGCTTTTATCCCTTTATAAATGTATTTGTTAACATATGAGTTTTATCTGTTTTCATTACTTATTTTTAATTTTTGTTGCATTCTTTATACTTCTGCTAATTTTTTACTGTTTTATCCAATCGCGTTAAAATATTACTGTTCACTTTCACACCTCGGATACTAGATTCTAACTCTCGTTTCTTTTGTTTATTACGAGCAGACACAAAACCTGTGCTTACAGAACTCCACGAACCGGAACCCCAATTGTTTTAAGTCTGGCAAACGTGTGAAAATGATACTGTAGAAAAGAGAGCTCTGTCAAGTCACATACATGTCACAACAAGATACTGTTTGCACGGTTCTCGCGCATTAGCTCCTCCACTTTTGAAGTAATATAAAAAACGGTGACTCCCATGTAAACGAAACGTGTTGCCTGAGACATTTCGTTTTCCACGCAATCACAGACTGTCAGTCAGTGCCCAACCAACAGCAATATCACCAGGATCTATAGGGGTACCGTGAAATGTCTTAAGATATCGGCTTGTAGAAATGAACTTCTAGCAATAGACCACTTGAAGAGATACGGAAATTGGTTGTGGAGGCATTTCCAAGCTTTGCTATTATTAGTAGGCATTTTATTACTGACTATATGGCGTGTCAAAATGTGTTACGAAAAGGACGTACTAAAATCAGAGTCAACCATTGTAACAGACTTAGTATTATTATTGTTATTATTGTTATTAAGAACGGACCATATTAGAAACGAGGAGATCTATAAAACAGTTGAGCAACACCCGTAGTCAAATCCATTGATAGACAAAGACTTAACTGGTTCGGCCACCTAATGAGAATGAACCCAATATCTCCAGCGGCAAGAGGCATAGAACATGAAAATGGAAACATGAAGAGGCAGGGGAAGACCACAAAATGTAGATCGACGGAGGCATCAACACCTTAAACACCCACATCATCTCTGCATAGCAAGCGACCGAGCGAGCACTGGTACGTGAACCAATCATCAAACACGCCTGCGACACCTTATGGCATATAGCAGTGAAGAAGAAAAGAATTATTATTATTATTATTATTATTATTATTATTATTATTATTATTATTATTATTATTATTATTATTATTATTATTATTGGCAAAGTAAAGGGCCACTTTGGATCTTGTGGCTGAATTTGTCTAGATAACGGTGTATCCCCTCCTTTCCTTAGTTACCTTTTACGACATGCCTGATAGGCTGCAGTGTTACTATACTTTGTTTCCCTTACCGGCCCAGGTAACACACTCCTTTGTCTGGAACCCATAAATGAAACGAAATAGCGGAGACCTATAATCACACAGAGAAGAGAATAAATTACAAGTCTGAACAATACTTGGAGGACATGGAGGGAGCTCTAGGAGATAGCATAACATAGAACAGCTTGGCATAGTTTGGTGGAGAGCCCATACCTAAATTAGGGGGGAGGGAAGGGGGGTAAATGACAGTAAAAGAGGCCACTTACATTGCTCCATGTGTGGTATAGTCTCCTCCCATAGGTTAGACAACCGAGATATTCTTTAGACAATCATGAACGACTACTAGTTTTAGATACAATAACAAACGAAACAATATATTTGAGGAAGCTTGTGTCTGGGTTAAGTGTGATTCTTGTGTTGAATGACGTTCGAGGGGAGAATCCGGCGTGTTTAAAGCCAGTGTTTTTGGAAAACTGGATATCTACACATTATATTTTCTGGAGGAGGCGAAACATTTGTGAATTTGCCCAAGGTGTAGTAATGTCGATTCTTAAAAACAAGAACAGAAATCCAAGAAGAGAAAACGAAGAAATGAATCATAAAGCGACAGCCAATCAGACAGACAGACACGTACACACACAAACAGAAGGAGGGCGTGAGAGGGATGTCAACGGTCGAAGTAGACAACATATATCACGGATAATATCAGACACCGGAAGTCCAGAAGAAAAATGATTACCCGTCCTGGGCCAATATAAAACAATGGCTAATAGGGCTTTCCCAGGCTAGACCTGTTATGTTGGGTGCTATCGATCGTGAAGCCTATCTGTCGACACGGGATCAGCTTAATGTTATTTTGTTGTTTTTCTAAAGTTGGGGATTTTTTCTGGGCTAAAAGTATATATATATATATATATATATATATATATATATATATATATATATATATATATATATATATATGTGTGTGTGTGTGTGTGTGTGTGTGTGTGTGTGTATGTGTGTGTGTGTGTGTGTGTGTGTTTGTGTGTTTGAGAGTGTGCATGTGTTTTCCAGCGTACAACTAGGGATTATTAAACAGACGCGATATCACAGCACTGTAGACATTCAAAAATGTCCAATATTTGTCAGTGGATGTAACATAGGAGATATGATTGGTTTAAATTTTGTTCTTTCTATAGTCTATGAGCCGTTCTCCCTGGCGAAGAAGTTAACGACTTTCTCCATAGTCCCGTTTATCCACGTAGGGAAACACAGCTGCGCGAGATTCGGTAGCGGATCACGTCGCGTTGGTTACTTACTGGGTTATGTGAGCTGGTCGCTCAGAAGAAATCAGCAAACTACTGAGCGTAATCTTGCCAAGACATCAACAACATCGGTAAAATGCTGGTGTTGACAGCGATATCCTGTAAATAGGATATGCGAAAAAAAAAATATAGTCGATGAAGTGTGGCGTTGGTGATCATGTCCATCCACAGCCTTCTGTCTCGTGTACTGCCAATCGTTTTTGATACTGATGTTTTTACAAGCCATGATCTCAATCTGTCTCTTGGGCTCCTCCTGCCTCCCCTCACCTCTTTCGTTGTGACGACATATTCCAGCTTTCTCCTTCCCATGACATGCCTAAAATGTGAACTGTCTCCTTCTGATGCGAGTTGCCAGTTCTCTTTGTGATTTAACTTCTTTCAGGATATCTTATTACTCTTTCTATCCGTCCACGACGTTCTCATCATGTTTCTATAACACACCTCTTCACAGCTTCCTTCACCCCCCCCCCCTTTTCACCATATTATCAGAACGTCACCCCCCCCCCTTTATTTTACACAGTATACGTAATAATGGAAGCTAAATTTAATAGCACATACTAAAACAAGTCTAGACGTCCACATAAAACGTGATTTGTGGGTCTACTTTATAAAATGAATTTTAGAAGGGTGAGACGTACAGAACTGTAAAGTATGAAGGGAAAAACAATGTCAAGTAATCGGTTCTTGTATTAACGCGATCTTGTAATAATCTTAATTCCCCCATTGGAAACCCTAAAATTCCCCCGGGGGGGGGGGGGGGAATTTCCCACTGGTTGAGAACCACTGGCCTAGAGGATGCAAACTTTAAAAAGAAATATGCTTGCCGATCTCGGCAAACTGACCTCTAAGGTGCATAACTCCCTTCGAAAGAGAAACAAACAAACAAACAAACAAACAAACACACATAGGCACACACACACGCGTATATATATATATATATATATATATATATATATATATATATATATATATATATATATATACACACACACATACAAACACACACACTTACACACACATACATATGTATCACTCTTGCCATCCGTAACAACAATATTGACAGGTCACAAGACAATGGTATGGTTAGTGTAATTTCTATCACACGTTTAAGTTGTTCGTTTGAATCCCCCTAGTAAGTCCGACAACGAGGATTACCCCGTGTGTAGGTTACAAATCCATGTCGACTTAGGATTAGAAACGAGCAGGACGAGTAAGCCGTTGCCCTGACTGATTACTAAATTAGAAAAGGCACCCACGAAAGGAAAAAAAGCAAACAAAAATATCAAGTGTGATTCTACTATACAGACGTTGATATCCTCGCTGGTCCTACGAAGTTGGTGCACTGTGCTGAAATTTCCGTATGTGATATATGGGAAGAAAATACGAGTATACCTCTTATGGAGTAACCCGTGTGCAATGAAAGTGATCCTTTACGAAAAGAAGCAAGCGTTAATGACCACCCCCACACACACACTTACACGAACACACACACGAACTATTACACACACGAAAACACAAGCACGAACACACGCACACACTCGAAGACATACACACATACACACACGAACAAACACACACACACACAAAACACACATACGAACACACACATACTTGAACACACATACACGAACACACATACACGAACACTCATACACATACACGAACACACACACATACAAACACGAACACATATACACATACACGCACACACTCGAAGATATACACACATACACACACGAACAAACAAACACACACACACACACAAAACACACATACGAACACACGCATACACGAACACACACATACACGAACACACATACACATACACGCACACACACACACATACAAAGACGAACACATACACACATTCACACACACACACACGGACATGGGAGTTAATGAAGTAGCAACGTAATGATAAACAAAAGATACTCTCGGAAATATTCATTTTAACGACGCTTTCATGTAAAATTAACCCAATTGGTGAAGAGCAAAGGGGAAGAATTATATTAAGCCCGTATGGCGGAGTTTTTCCCCCACGCTAAACAAGCACATTTGTTGTGTTGATGAATGGACTCTCAGGAAACCGAAGATAGGCTGAAGCAACTGTTGGGAGCTGTTATATAGGCACACGCATCTGGCAAGGCACGTTGTTGCGCCTCGGGTATTGATTGGCGACCTGGAATTTTCTTTCATCAACTTTCAGACAAACACAATCCTTGTAAATAAGCTTGACATGAGTGAACAGCATACTGGAGTGGATTTGTGAAATGCTGCTTTGAATAATAAAAACAGTATACTGCAAAATCTCCCATTTATTCCCTATTGGCGCATTTTGCCTGAGTGAACTCGTGCCAAGCCCATGGAAGTTGTGCCATCTGCGGCAGCTCTGTCCATGTCCTCTGGATATTATTCATGGCTGCCTCTAACTCGGAGCTGCCATAGTGCAATGTCTAGGACCAGTGGCGTCACTGGGGTTGGTGTCACCCAGTGCGGTAAACTCTTGGTGTCACCCCTCTAGACTTTCACCATGGTCTTCTTCCGAGTGTTCCTGTACCATATATAATCGCATATAGTAATGTTTGTAAAATAAGTCAAAAAGTTAATAAGGACATAAGAAAGAAAACAAATTGAACAATATAACTTCAATACTTCAGGTAAAACATAAATAAAGAACTTCGACAAACTCGTACAAAGTTAAATTTTTGTTATTTTGCTATGTCTGCTTTGTCAAATTTGCAATTTTTTTATTTTGGTGTCACCCCTTGATGGTGTCACCCCGTGCGGCCCGCACCCCCCGCACCCCCCTAGTGACGCCCCTGTCTAGGACTCCTGCATAATGGCACGTTGGTCATGTTTTCGAATCTCCAAATCGACGAGAATGTTTAAACCTTGACCTCGGCCCACCTGTTTATCCAGCCTAAAATAGGTTCTCGAAAATATTACGACAGTAAAGGCGACAGGGCCGGTCTCTCTGGCCGAGGAGTTACAACACTTTCTCCGTAATCCCGTTTATCACGCAGAGTCTCGTAGCAGGGCGAGAGCTGGGAGCGGTTCGACCCCCGCTGGTGACTTGCGGGATAATTGAGCCAGCCGCTCAGAAAGCTATGGCAAACTACTGAGCGTGATCTTGCCAAGAGGTCAACATACAGCTGAAAGATGCTGGTGTTGACAGCGATGTCCTGTAAAGGATATGCAAAAAAAAAAAAAAAAAAAGGCGACAGGTGTGATATTGACGAAATCACTCATTTAGTTCCAATGAGTCTAAAATTACTCTATTCTCTGTGTGTCTTCGGGTTTCCTTCTATTTATCTTGCCTTGTGGGTTCCAGAGAAAGGTACTTCTTGTTTTACTATTACAGGTTTTCCCAATGTGAGGCCTATCCAGCGCCACTGTAAACTCCGCGTGAGTGAGTCATGTAATTTTAGCCTTTCTATTCCTTTCAGGTTAGGTAAGTATCCTTTTCAGGACTTCGCAGTCGACACCAGAATTTTAAGGCTGTGTGTGATTTCTTGGCAAGCTTTCGTTCAGTAGTGTGCCATTGCTTTCTGAACGACCGACACCCATACCATTTTATGAAAACCAACGCAAGGCAGGTTGATGCCAAATCGCCCGCAGCTGTGTTTCGAACGTGGTATGCAGGATTAGGAATAACCCCTTCGCCACAGAGCCGGCATCAGGTGCCGGTGAATAAACATTTGTAGTTTATTAGTATTTGTGCTAGTCGTCCTCCATGTTTCTGATCCTAACAGAAATACCGATTTTACTTCTGAATTACATATCTAGTGACTGGAATTCGTGGAACTGCTGTAACGCTTTTAAAAATACAATGAAATGGACGATGAAATTGTATGAGTAACTGTAATTATGAGTATACTATATATATTTTTTCATGTAGAATTGTTCAAATAGTTGTATCGGTGTGTTTTTCTTGTGTGTGTACTGACGAAGGCTGTGGCCGTAACGTCCATTTTGTCACTTGTTATCGTGGTCTAGTAAAGCTTATCGATTCTAATTCTCGTTTTTACTGGTGATTCACTCATTATATTCTATGATTGGTAGGGTCAATGCTTCACAACCGCATGTTTCGTCAGAAATTATGTTTATTCTAAAAATGTTTACTTTGGTTGCTAGTTTTGTGGGCAGGAACAGTCTCTATTGCTTTTAATGATTAAGGCAATGTATTCAAAGTTTGTTAGTTGTTAGTCGCGGTTCCAACTTCACGGCAAAGGGTCACATCACAATGCTCCGTTCCTGTGCCAGTGAATATCACACAAAATGCTCTCCACTGCCCATGTAAACAGTGGAACAGACAGCAGTCCCGACAAACCAACAGCACGCACAGGCATACAATTAAAAGTTTGTGACATCTTCAGTGTTTGTCATTGTTAATTATACTTTTTGTTTCCCAAGTGGTTTATCTGCAGACATCCATCTGTTTCCGTTATGTTCAGAGAAAAAAAAGTTTGGACCTTTGCCATACCATCTGCATATTTAAGTTCAGAACCGGATATGTAACAACAAAAAAAGTCGACAGGGTCGACTTCATTGCACCGGGTTTTATCCCATATGGCTCGGTCTCTTTCCGCCGCGTGGAAAGCGTCGCACAAAGCACGAACTCCGTAGCTCTAGCTACGACCTACAAGAGTCTCCGAAAAATTTCACCCCTGAACCGAAGGACGCGGCCCGGAATCGAACCAACAACCTTCGGAGCCCAAGTCAAACGGCCTGACCACTTCGTCACAACAATTATTAATAGACCAATGGGGAAATTTTAATCATTGATTACATTTGTCATTATATTTTCTGTGTAAATGTTGAACGGCATGCTGATTGAATACAACCGTCTCTTAACTAGGTTTTGCACCTGAAACCAGTTTGATATTGATATTTCACCAGGTACTCTTACAGCTCCTAAACAAAAATTATATTTGTTTAATATGTCAATTACATATTTACACTAATAGGTATGTCAAGGTATACATATATATGAATAAATAACACTTCGGGAAACATGCGAGCAGAGGTACCACACTTCTCCTGCAGACTCGTTGATGGTATATTTGAATCCTCATCATCATCATCTTCATCGTCATCATCCTCAACCGGGTATTTAAATACAATTCCTGGGCTCTCAGATCGATCAAGTCTAAAATCATCATCATCAAGTGCCCTGCCGGCTGGCGGAGGCGTTCTTATCTTCCCACAGATCTCGGTGGTTGATGTTCTAGATCAACTCTGCTGATGGTATTCCTCCATGCCACCGTCTCAATCCATCCAACATCATTTCTCTTGGTCATCTTCTGCCTCTTTTCCTCTTGATTTTTCCAGTTGTCACGATGTACTCCAATACTTCTCTTCTCATCACTTGACCAAAGAAAGCTGCTTGTTTTATTTTTACTGTTGTATATAATTAGTTTCAAAATAACCACACGTGTTTAGTCGTTGTAATTAAACTGGTATATAATGATTCAAACTAAATAAATTTATGTAATCAATGCAACTAATTGATACCCCGATCGTTCAGAAAGCAATGGTAAACTTCTTATTGAATGTACACTTGCCAAGAAATCTCAAACAGAAAAAAAAAATAATCTGCGGTTGACTGCGACATATCCTGTAAATGATATGCTAATAACTTTTTAATTGAATGATTCGAACTAATTAAACCTGTTAAATCAAAATAATTAATTGTTTTAGAATGCGTCGAACTTATCCCACGTTTTAGTCGTTGTTATTCAATGGTGTAGAATGAGGCACCCTACTTAAGCCTGGTTAGTCATTGCAATTAATTCATATAGAATGACATATAACGCAAACAAGACGCCTCGAATTATAATAATAATAATACTATATGAACCACTTTAAGATTAAAGACAAAAGAATAATGAGGAACGGATCAAGTTATCACACATCATAAATCAATGAACGTATGATTTCACATTATAAAAGACTTGTGTCGGACATCATATTTAATCATGTTTGTCTTGTTTTCCTGCCAGGTTTGGCGTATTGTATGCGACACAAAGCATATCTACCATATTATGATGGCTTGCTGTTCTGGATGGACTGAACGAACCTGAGCAAACTTGACCTTGGAAGGAAGTGTACCAAGAAGGATTCTCTAGCCAGTTCATACATTCCTGAACGGTATAAATGGATATAAATGCGACAGAAGACCATGGAAACAATTACATTATTTCTTTCGTGGCGTTAAAGCTAAATTACTCAAGGCACCGTTCATTGCTCTTTTGTTGCACGACGTGAAATATACCTACCATATTATGATGGTTTAAGGTCTGCAGTGGATACAAAACAATTATTTCTTGCGTTTGTTGTAAAGAAATATTGTGGATATACTGTTCCATGAACGTCACACATAAAGACTTTATAACGGGAAGGGAATAACGCAGAATATATTTTTCAAAGGAGGAGGGATGTTTGTTAACACCGAGAAACTTCTGGTAACAATAACTGCACAGCATTAACACAGTCACTTTCCAAGACCTACATTACGAGGAAGGAAAGAGAAGATTGGAGAATGCGTCCTCTCGTGACTTGGCAGCACCAAAATGGCTGACCGCTGGTGGAGTAACGGAATGCGAGCTCCCTGGCCTCACTGCTGGATACTCCTTCTGACAGTTGTTGCCATGATGCAAGCAGGTAAGCTGTGTGGGCGTGACACACTTAGAGGTCGTGTGTGTGAGTGTGTGAGTGAGTGTGTGAGTGAGTGCGTGCGTGTCAGTATGTGTGTGAATATGTGTGTGTGTGTGTGTATGTGTGTGTGTGTGTTTGTGTGTGTGTGAGTGTAATTTGATTACCGTTTTATAACTACTGATGCCCGAAGGTGGCGATTAATGTATACCTTCATTGGATTTTGCTTCTGACAGTTGTTGCCATGATAAAAGCATGTAAGTGTGTGGGCAATAATTTAGAGGTTGTGAGTGTGTGTATGTGTGTGAGTGTGTGTGTGCGAGTGCGCGTGAGTGTAATTTGATTACCGTTTCATAACTACTGATACCCGAAGGTGATGATTAATGTATACCTCCACTGGATCCAGCTTCTGACAGTTGTTGCCAAGATGCCAGCAGGTGTGATGTGTGGGCATGAATCAAGGATATGTCTTCTCTGTCTTTGTGTGTGTATGTGTGTGTGTGTGTGTGAGTGTAATTTGATACCGTTTCATAACTGCTGGTGCCCAATGGTCATAATCTACGTATAACTTCATTGGATATTGCTTCTGACAGTTGTTGGCAATGTGCAAAAAAAGGTAAGATGTGTGGGCATGCATTAAGAGGATGTCTGTGTGTGTTTCCGTTCGCGCGCGCGCGCGTGCGTGTGCGTGTGTGTGTGTGTGTGTAAACTGATGACCGTCTCATAACTACTGGTAACAGAAAGTGGCGATGTAGTATGCTTACTTCATTGGGTACTTCTTTGTGACATTTCTTGGCATGGTGCTAACAGTTCAGATTTGAATGCATGAATAAAGCCGACATGTGTGTGTAAGTTAATGACAGTTTCATAACTACATGAACAGAGGGTGACGATTTATGTATACTTACTTCATTATATTTATAATTGAAATAAAAACATTGCAATACACAAGTTCTGGAAAAACGGAATGAAAAGAGAGCTGATGAAAGAAATAAAAAAGAAGTAAATACAATATTTCGGCCACGTTAAAAGACTTTGTAAAAAATCATACTTGCGGGTAAGTTAGAGGCAAATGAGCAATAATTAGACAAAGATACATGTGAGAAGTTAAAATCAAGAGATGGGCGAACAGCAGTGTGACAGAATTTATAAGCAATGCGATAGACAGACAATGTTGGAGATTGCAGCCAACCTTCAATGTAGAGTTGACACTTGATTGATTGACATCATTACATGAGGGCCACGGAAGTGTAGCGGCTAGGCGCTCGCCTGCTCTACTTGAGTTCGAACCTCATCTGGGTGGTTTAGAATGTTAAAAATTGTACCCGGCCTAAAATGGGTTCTAGGAAATGTCTTGTGGAGCATAGTCGGTCGACGTGATACCAACCACATCACCGACTGAGTGCTATTTGGTCTAAAACACATGGGGTTATCTCCACATGTCTATTGCACCTTAGGCGTGCAACAGGGACCTTTACTTGTTTACACTGTTGATGACTTGGTGTGGACATTGTAGTTGGCATGGTGTAGACAGGCGAGTGCGGTAGCCATGTTGACAGCCAACTGTGCTGCTAATGTCGTGAGTAAGGTCACTTGCCATAATGAGGGAACAATTGGCCACCTATTCATTTATGGGGGAACCTTATGAGGATACATAAACTAGAGAACTTGGTGACAACTGGCAAGATTGAGGGGGGAAAAACAAGGGGTAGACAGAGAGGTAAATATCTGGATGGCTTGACCGCGTGGTATGGTCGAGTCAAGAACAAGGAGCTGATCCACGACTCTGGTCATCGTCTAAGATGGTGAAACATGGCCGCTCACGCTTATTGGCATGACACATGATGATGGTAATTCCTTGCTATAGATAGGCCTGCAAAATGTGATGACACTTTCACATCACCGACTAACAGCACGAAACTGCTTCAGAACAATATATTTTATTTAATTTATTATTTTGTTATGTGGGTAATGTAAACTACATTCATGAAAGCCATATTACATGGATGCACGATTACAAAATTATAACATTTCATAAGTCCTGCCATCTCAATCAATATGGCGATTCGCACAAGAAAACATTATTTTCGTACAGCTGAGTCAAAACAACAACAGTAATAGTTAGTTAGTTAGTTAGTCGACAGATCATCCTCGTTGCACATCGAACCATTCAGTCCATAAGTGCTCGGATCAACTCCTCAGCAAATCCCGCAGCGTGTAGCGGCTAACGACGCCAGTTCTGTGTTGGTTTATCAATCTTCTTTGGCTTCCTGCGTAGTGTTCTTGTTTGGCCACTCCTCTTTTAATTTGCTGCTCCCGCAGTCTGGCCATTGTTGTAGATTCACAGTCATCACTTGGTTCTCGCAAAAGTCTCACTTCTCGTAGAGCATTCAGAATGTCAGCCTGGTCCATGGCGCGTCCGCCCTCCACAGTAGCCTCACCTGCGAGCTTGTCAGCCCTCTCATTTCCTTGTACTCCCGCATGACCTGGCACGAAGATGAAACTAATCTTTGCCAGCCGAGACCGCTTCAGAGGCAGCAACCATTCTCTTCGGATCGACCCCTCCTCTATCCTCTTGATCATGTTCATTGAGTCGCTAAGGAAACAAGCCCTAGTGAATGTCTGTGTCTCGACCCATGTTATTGCTTTACTTACTGCCATGACTTCCATGGTCAGGCTACTTGTGGTTTCAGTGAAAGCACCAGAGTCCTCCTTCACAATTCTCCCTCCGGCCCGAGCTGTAAAGGCCCATGAGCTTCTCACATGTCGGACGACCGACCCATCTGTGTAGATGACCGCGTCACCGTCTAGCGAATTCTCGAAAATCAACGCTTGTACTTCAGCCTCAACAGCAGCCGGATTTTCTTGTCCTCATTTTCTATCTAGTTGGATGCAAACTGAAAAGGATGTGCAGAAGTCTGTTGGCACTTGCACCCACTCCTCGCCAGGTTCTAAGTCCTCAAGTGAACACACCTGTTGAAGAATGTCTTCGGCTTGACCCATCCACGACCGTCCTCTTTTTAACCTGCTGCCCTTCACCTTCCTAATTTCACTATGCAGTGGATGTTGTGTGTTTGCGTTAATTCTGAGGTAGGCGCGTGCCCTGCAAGCTTGTATTCTTTCTTCAATGGTTGGAAAATCAAGAAGGTAGCGCATCGCCCTGCATGCTGTATCTCTTGCACATCCAAGAATAATGCGCATAGCTTCATTCTGTATCCTTTCCATCCTTTCTATCTGCGTATGGCTGAGAGTCAGGATTGCCATTGCATACTCCAAAACAGACATGACCAGCCCCTCGTACAGAAAACATAGATGGCGCTGCTCACAGTTTGCTGCCGCCATCACCCGCATCGCTGCCAAACCCCGCTTGGCCTTTGTTATCACCTGGTCTATGTGCACATTATAAGCAAGGCTTCGATCAAACCGTATCCCCAGGTAATTCATTGCCTGCGTTCTTTCCACCGTCTCTGAACACAGCATTACAGTTGGTGTTGGATTGTTGACAATATGATTATTCAACGAGAACCAAGTCACTGTTGCCTTTGTTGGGTTGACCATTGCCCCAGCTTCATCACACCAAGTACTTATGCGATTGAGTTCGGTTTGTAGTTCCACAGCAACCTCCTCTCTATCCTTACCCTGACGATACACTAAAACATCATCGGCATACGATAATGTCCTGCCAGGTCCAGTGATCTGCTCACTGGTGATTCTCACTGTGTAGGCGTTGAACAGTACCGGAGATAATGGTGATCCCTGTGGTAGGCCAGGATATATTGTTGTTGGTTCCGAAGTCCAACTGCCACATCTAAAAACTACTTTCCGTTGGTAGAGGGCTGCAGCGATCCAACTAAGGAGGAATGGACTTACGTTTAGTTCAAGAAGCTGAAACATTAAAAAATCCAGTGGTACTCTGTTGTATGCGTCCTCAAGATCAATCGCTGCAGCAACGGTTTCAGTGCCTGAGTGGAAACCTTCATAGACATCATGGGCAAAGACTGCTGCATTGGTCCAGGTTTCTCTTTTTGGACGGTACCCACTCAGGGTAGGTGGGAAAACACCTTGCCTCTCTAGTTGGCTTGATATTTTCCTGGCAATTACCTTCTCCAGCAGCTTGCCTATTGTATTCTGCATGGTTATAATTCGATATCCCCGAATTTTTTTGTGGTCTTTGTCAGGCTTCGGCAAGGGAATCAGATAGCTGTGTAACCATTCCTCCTTGATGCTAGCATTCCCTATACTGTTGTTGTACATGTCTGCTAGTTTCTCTAGCTCATTGTCGGTACACCTATTTATGTCGTCGTATCTTATGCCACCAGGACCTGGAGCACTGTTTTTTGATCGTCGAAGCACAGCCTTGATTTCTTTCACTGTCACTGTGTCTTCCTCCGAAGTGTTCTGGGCCTTGCATCTGTCTGAGGTGACCTCCTTGGCCAGATTTCGGCCTCCCATGTCTGTCTGGTTGTCCTGCTCAAGGTAGCGTTCAAAGAGGGCTTTGCCCTTGTCCTCGTCAGTCCTCTGCCAGGTGAGGTTAGCACCTTGGAAGTCTGAAATGCTCTTATTCTTGACTACACCACTCATGCTTTTATGTAGTCGCCAGAACAATTTCAGTGACTTGTCTGTGCTTACTCTTTGACACACTTCTGCCCATTTTTCGCTTTTAACCACCTTGACCAGTTTTTTGAAATAGCTTACTTTTGTGTGCATCTCTCTTTCTAAGTGCAAGCGGGGACTAGGATGACCAGCTCTGTTCTTCTTGGCATTTTGCCATCTCCTTACAGCACTACGCTTATCCACCCAAGCCTTCTCCACCTCGAGACTCCACCACGGTGGCTGCTCCCAGCTTTTTTTCCTGCCCTGAAACGTTCTGCGCTTGTCACGTCTTATTTTACTCACCACATCTTGCCCTGTACTGTCATACTGGAACGTCTTTACCTTTAGCTTGTGCTGCCTGGTTCTGCCTTTCTCCACCAATATGCTGCAAGGGTGGTGATCGCTGCCATGGTGTCCTAGGACACCCCATCTACACACTGTAGTGAGTGAAGGTGAAACTAGCGCCAGATCAATAGCACTGTCCTCATCGCCCGGACGGCTTGCTTTCCTGGTGACACAGCCACTGTTGATACAAACCAGGTCGATGGTTTCCAGTGCAGTCTCGAGCTCCTCCCCTTGTGTATTGGAGGAAGTGTTTCCCCATGATCTGCCTTTAGCGTTGAAGTCACCACAGAAAAAAACATTTCTCTCGTGGCCTAATATGCCACTTAAGCACTGCCACTTCTGGGCGTCCACACTGGCATTGCGGGCATAAACATTAACCAACACGAATGGTATACTGGAATGGACTCTCAACGCCTGTATTTGTATATCGTCACTGTCCCAACTGTACATGTCTAGCTCTGACGCCACCATGCTGTCGCGAACGAGAATCGCCGTTCCCAGATGTCATCTGTTGTAGAAACATTTGAAGCCGGCAATTCGGAGTAGCTGATCGCCCAGTCTCGTCTCCTGGAGTGCTACAATGTCGTTCCTGTAAACTAGGGTTTCTAAAATAGAGCCCTGTTGTTTTACACTGGCACAGTTCCAATATAGAATACGGATGTTCCTGAGTCCTAGACGGTGACACTTGAGTCTAAAACGCCTCAAACCACCGCGCTTACTTTGCTTCTTTGTCCCTGCGCGGCTACCACGCCGCTTCGTTATGTTGACTGCTGACCGCTCGGAAAAAACACGTTCTTCCGCCATGTTGAAAAAACGTAAACACAGACTGCTGATAACCACACACGCTGCTGAAAATTTACTCAAGGATGGCTTCGCTCGATGCACGAACTCCGTAGCACCCGCGCAGATCTTGAGTAGAAACTCCTGGTTTTACATCCTGTACAACAGTAATGCCACAAATGACTGTCTCGACAAACATCTTAAAACCACACTTTCTGTGAAACTAAAATCAATTGCTTGCTGATTTATACTACTCCACAGTGTCCTTTTTGTGAGCGTTAAACCGTCACACAGATTGTTAAGGCGTTAGGATTTGTGGGACAATTCCTCATCATGTATCAGCTTGTTTGCAGAACGTCGCTCTCATCACATCTTGATGCGTAATACTTTCGGTCTTCGTACCCCCCCCCCCCCTCCCACACACACACACACACACACACACACACATACACACACGCGCGCGCACACATGTAGACACTAACACCCAGGTCACACAAACAAACACACATACGACTGTCAGCTTATTTGATGTGTCTGTTCTTTGACGTCTTACTTGCCTGACTGACTACGCTATCTACCTGCCATTCTGACTGCATGCTTAAATGTATGCATGTATACAAGAGTGGTGGCTGGCCATATTACCCACATTGTCCAATGACTATTGACTGGTTAAATGGTTTGGCCATATAACTAGATTGCCAGCTAACAGCATACCTCAACCAGCAACGATGTACAGACCAGACAGAAGCAGAGGAAGAGGCCGGCCATGAAAACGATGGACAGAGGGATTACAGAGACCATGGGATCTCGATACATGAAGCCCATACACGGCCACTCTCCCGCTGTTTATGCTTCACCTCGACACCGCAAGGTACAAGAGGAATTCGATGAGATGAGATGAGATGAGATGAGATGACTGACTGGTTTATATATATAAAAAAAAAATATATGCGATTCGCACTACATGCCTACTAGTTCTCTGAACGTGTAAAAGGTCCCTTTACTTTCTTAGGTATGTCTGCCTACCAGTCTTGCTTCACGCCAGAATATCTACCCGTCTGTTTGTCTGTCTATTTGTCTTCTATCCTGTGTATTATAAATACATTTTACGTCGATATATTAGCCTACCTACCTACTTACCTACCTGTGTGTGAGTAAATGTAAATCTGTGTATAAACATTGCGCATATGTACACACCCATGGGCGCGCAAATCAGCTGCAGGTGATTTGGAAGCAGACCACATTATGTTGATTTCGATAGTATGAGGCGGTGATCGTTCATAAATCAATGGTAAACTTTTTTTTCTTCATATCCTGTTTACAGGACATCGCTGTCAACACCAGAATTTTACTGCTGTTGTTGATATCTTGGCAAATTTATGTTCAGTAGATTGCCATTGCTTTCTCAACGACAGGTTCCCATAGCAACTCGTTTAAACGCAAACCGGTCTGCTGCCAAATTGGTCACAGCTGTGTTTCGAAAGTGGGTAAGAGGGCTTATGAATCGCGTCCGCAAGACCTTAGACACGGAGACTGGCAATGGTAAATTAATGAACGTAAAATTTGCCTGATAAATCATAAATAGCTATATATTCTGGGGTTGACTGCGACTTCCAGTATAGGACACGCAACTAACTTTAACATTCGCGGGCATCAACCAGTATCTACTATTAACTCCACAATTATTTTACCACCAGAAGCGTAAAAATTAAACATAAAATTAGTTTAGTCGAAAATGTCTGGAAATAGAAAACAGCCGAAAAGATCAATACGTGAGATATGGACTTCTTGCAATCACAGATCCATGGTATACCTAAGCTGGTAAACAAAGCCCCTATTCACATTTGTGGTTTTAAGATTGTGGCAGACGGATCAGTGATAATGTGGGCTTCATTGTTACGTGTTTATAATAATTATGTATTTACGTGTGTGCGTATGTCTCGGCATATGTCACACATGACGCGAGCAGAATGACACGAGGAAAATATAATTATTGATAAAGAAATTAGCAAGCGAATTACTTCTTTCCCAGTGCTAGTTTTTCGCAGTAACTAAATTATACAGGGTAGAAGATAATTATTCTTTTTTATATAGACAGACGGTAGGTAATGTTTAATTAAGGCAAATCAACAGTGGTTATGTCCCAGTTTGTAACTGACACATCTTGGTGTCTTTGTTCTGTGCTACAATTAGGCGGGAATTCTTGTATAATGATGGCAGAACAGCATTAGTATTCTAGATTTCAGTTACGTTGCTAAAATCATCAGCTACTTTGAAAGAAATAGATGTATACAGACCTGTTAGAAGGGTATAGAATCACCCCAGCGACCATCAGCTGAACGAAGTAGTTATAATATATTTGAGACAGAGCAAAGAAGTTATAATATAACGGAAACAAAACACAGTAGTAATACTATAACGGAGGCAGAAAAAAGAAGTTATAGTATAATTGAGACAGAACAATATAGTTATATGTGAGGTAGAACAAAGTAGTTACAATATAACAGAGACAGAGAACATGTTATTTATAATATAACGGATGCAGAAGAAATTAGTTATAATATATGAATGAGACAAAGCGAAGTGTTGACAATTGAGGCAGACGAAAATATTTACCAATAGAGGTGATCCTTAACAAGCCTATTTAATGTTATAACGGAGGCCGGACAGAAAAGTTATAACATATCTGAGACGGAATAAAGTAGTAATCAGTGATGATCATTAAATGCATATTGAATATGTTCCTGGTATTCATTGTATGCTGGGTCGACGCGAGAACCCCATCAATTAAATATGGTCTCGCCTCTAGAGGGATTCGAACAGATGACCACAGGATCGGCGGGCAAGTGTGCTACTCATTGCCCTACCGGGGCATCCACGCACAGCTGAGGACACTGTTAGTCAATGTGACCTTGTCAGTTGCATGTCCTTGACAAGACGTCGCAATTAACCCCAATATATTTGGGCTTTTTATGGACTTGACGGGATATCCCGTGCTGAGTGTCTCGTGCAGCATGCGAGCTCATTTCTTGACCAAGGTTAACCTTGACACTCTGATTTCCTCTTGTGTTATAAATGTGGTTTTATAGAAGAATGCTGCAAATTCACAGGGCAACCACAATGAGCAATCTGGACATTTTGAGGGAAGCTAAGTCGCAAAGACATCTTATCACAATCATTAGAAAGAAGCAGTCATAATTTTCGGACTATAATTTTTGTTTCTGATAATCGAAACTATGAACCCCGGAATTGTGTTCTGCTGGTATTATCCAGGCTGCACTTCCATTGCGGTGGATGTAATAGCGAAGTTGATAGGGAACTGCATTTGATAATATAATGAACACGCTCGTTTGAGTGTTCGACGCATGTACTCGTCGCCTGCTAAGAGTGGGAAAGATTTACCACGTGTTCATCCATGCATTCAGGCCTACAAAATGGAATGAGCCTATCACATTATAAACCCACAGATAAACCTACGTCGGGACACATTTATATAATTTTTGTATTTCTATTATATACATTTATATTGTACTGTGTGTGGTTGTTGCAACAGTGAACAACTAGGGTTAGAATTGAATTGGAAGAAGACACAGATTACGGTCGTCACTAGGAAGGAAGAATTACCACAATGTGATATACAAGTAAAGGGGCATATTCTTAAACAAGTGAATCGGTGAAGCTATCTCGGAATAGTCAAACATCTGATGGGAGATGCCTTGAAGAGATTAGAACAAGAATTGCCATTGCGAATGTAGCATTTTGCAAGATGAAAAACATACTGACCAATAAAAAGATATCAATTGAAACGAGAAAAAGAGTGTTGAAGTGCTACATAGAATAGAAGAGTGGACAATGAGCAGACAAGCTGAAAAACATCTGATGGCTATGGAAATGTGGATTCTGAGGAAAATGCAAAGAATATTATGGACAGACCTAAAAACCATTGAACAAGTTCTACAAGAAACAAATGAAGATCGTAAACTAATTAGAGACATTAGACGTTGACAGTCAAAATTTTTGGGGCATGGTATGAGAAGAAATGAATTGGAGAACTTGGTGACAACTGGCAAGATCGAAGGGAAGAGACCAAGGGGAAGACCAAGAAGTAAATACCTGGATGGCTTGGTCACGTGGCATGGTCGAGACAGGAACACAGAGCTGATCCACAACTCTGGTGATCGAGTGAGATAACAAAACATGACCGGCCACGCTTATCGGCATGGCACATGATGGATGGACATTTGTATTGTTTTGTAGTCGATTATATACTTTTGCTGTTGATCAATTATGCATATTAATGATGTAATATATTCTTTAACGTTGATTATTACACTGGCCTATCCCTAACTCTGCATTCTGAGTTTTCTTATATAGTTGTTCTGCTCGATAGAAAAACAATTCTTTCGTCACATGAAAAGAAGTTATCCATGTGTCGTCAATTATTCTGTCTTCTCATTTTCTACCCTGTAAATGGAAATTCCGAACTATTGATTCCAGAAGCTGCAACTTAAATGTTATTAAATGCCTCTCTCTCTCTCTCTCTCTCTCTCTCTCTCTCTCTCTCTCTCTCTCTCTCTCTCTCTCTCTCTCTCTCTCACACACACACACACACGCACGCACGCATGCATGCACGCACGCACGCACGCACGCACGCACATATACACACACACATTGCAAGCACACACACACACACACTTATGTACAAACATACGCGCACATGTCATGAATTGTATCATCGTCTTCTTTTTTTTTTTAATTGTAATTAATCATAATATGGTTATTGTCGTTTTAAAGCATTGTTTGTTTTTTTAAAATGCTATTCTGACAGATTTTCCACTTATTCATATAATCAGCTATAAGAATAAACTTAATCTGAATTCATGGAATAATAATTTAGCACACCGCCCGCCCACCCACCCGTCCGTCCGTCCGCCCGTCTGTCTGTCTGTCTGTCTGTCTGTCTGTCTGTCTGTCTGTCTGTCTGTCTGTCTGTCTGTCTGACTGTCTGTCTGTCTGTCTGTCTGTCTGTCTGTCTGTCTGTGTCATTCTTTCTTTCTCTCACTGTGTGTGTGTGTGAGTGTGTGTGTGTGTGTGTGTGTGAGAGAGAGAGAGAGAGAGAGTGTGTGTGTGTGTGTGTATCGTATGTGATGTTTGGTTATTAATACTTCGGATGTTTCTCTGCGGGATTTCAGCATACATGTTTCATGTCATACTGTATTGTATATCTTGCTGCAGTCTCTCTCTCTCTCTCTCTTCTCTCTCTCTCTCTCTCTCTCTCTCTCTCTCTCTCTCTCTCTCTCTCTCTCTCTCTCTCTCTCTGTTGTCTTTTTATTGTGTTTATTTGTTTGCAAGCGACATGTGTACCGTTGCTGTTGTGTGCATGCAGTTGTTTCCAGGTTGAGGAACAAAGGCAACTATTCCACGTAGACATCACGCCGTTTACAGGTTAAGATTGTTTGATCAAACCTCGATCCTTATCGAGGATCAAACTCATTCATCTTTGTATTCATTTAGTAATTGACAATATGAGACATTTTTTTCCAGATAAAAGTGACAATCCATTCTTGTTTTATAAGATAATATTGAGGAGTTTACTTTCTTTGTCAATATTTTTGTTGATCGTCTGTTATAGATAAAAGTTAGCTGCATGTCCTTTACAGAACGTCGCAGTCAACTCCAGCTTTTATTGGTTGTTTGTGAGATTCTAGGCAATGTTACGTCCAGTACTTTGCTATTGCTTTCTGAACGACTGACGCTCATACCACTGCGAAAATTAACGCAAATCGATCTGCTCCACAATTGCATGCAGCAGACTTTAAACCTGCTATATCGGGATTGCAAAACAATGTTCACTACCCCTAATAGACAGCCATAGACCTGTAATGGACAGAGCGTCTGCTATTATATAAGTGTCTTCTAGGTATTTGAGTACGTACTGTAACAGTACAGATGCAGGGACGATGTAAAACAAGTCTTGGTATTTCTTTCAGAAGGTTTATTAGTTCAAATTAGGCCGAATATAATACAGAGACCACGAGATATGATGTTATCTTGTCTCCACTTTAGCTGTAACTAACTTAACCAAAACAACCTACGTCACGACTTGAGCATCCTTAGTGATGTTCTTCTAGGATGCTCAACCGTGCCCTAAGTTTGCACATCGAAGCTAATAACTGAGATGGTGCTCATTATGCTACACCTCCCTTTCTTTAAAAAGACTTTTCTTCTTCAAAAGTCTTAACTCCTAACCCCCTTATTCTAAACCTAACCAGCCGTCCCAAACTAACTCTATCTTAAGTAACTACTTTCTTCTACTTGTCTCTTATCACCATCCCACATAGCAAACCGCTATGAAGTTATACTTCTTCTTCGTTTCTGGCTCTTCAAAGTTTCAATACAAAAACATTCATAAAGATATTTCAACTCAGGATTATAATTTACCTATCTTATCTCTTGTATAGGTATCTATTATACCCCATAATATTTAAATCTCAGTTTTATACCACCCATCCTAACCATATATGTGTACCTTTTTGAAATACTTCTTCTTCTCTTTATAAGCGATCCGCTTAAAACCTGACCAATATCTGGTCTCAACTATAAAAACACCGTACCCTACTGATACTATCTCAAACTCTCTATCATCATCACTAACCGTATTACCTCCACATTACTACTTCTCCCCTTTCAACCAACCTGAAATCACTCTCACACGATAGGAAGACAAAGAATCGGTGGCCACCGGAATTTAAAAGAAGCAGAACTCTTTCTCACAAAAACCACACTCATACTTACCCCCCTATGTTACCTGAGACTTTATGTAATAAAGTCTAAAACAATTATATATCTTCTACAGTTCACTTATACCACTTATTATGGCAATTTTACAGTTTGTGCTGCTATTAAAAATATTATTCACTCCTAAATGTCCATTATTTCTCAAGACCTCCTCCACATTATACACCTCAACTCATTTAACTAATCTTCTCCTATACCTCACTCAGAATTCCCTCTTAATTTCGCCGAAAACCTCAGCAACCCACTAATGTCCTCCTAAACCTCAATTTATGCTGTTATCAACAGCAACAATATACCGCCACTGAACTCATGTCTGTGACTGCTTGCAATTAATGTTATTCTCTCTCAGTCCATATATCACGGACCCCTAAAACCTCGTGGCATTTTATCTCTGCTCGCTGTGAGCATTCCATACTGACAATGTCCATTTCTTACTAACATACTTACTTCCCTTTACTATTGTATATATAAAAAAACATGGGATTCAATTCATGTTTTACCATTATAAGCGTTACCCATATCTACTTCTTCTACAATCCAGCCAATCTCTAAATCCAAGTTTACTTCCGACCTCATGGAAACCATGTTTTAACCTTTCCCACATTTACCCCACTGCTATAGACGTTAATCTTTTCTTCCCCAATATGGCATTCAATCCATATATATTCAATCAATGCTGACTTAATGCAGCTCCTATTTTTAACTCCCCCAGAACCCTTTTACTTGTGTAGTATGGCATATGTTTCCATAACTTCGTAGCCACTATGTAATTAACCTCCCTATTCTAAATTATCAACGCTGATTATCACAGCCATCTTCCTACCAACACAAGATACTCATGAACTTATTATTCATAAAGAGAATGTGTCTCTCTTCTAGTCCTCAGTAGTTTTCTGAACTATTTTCTGAACGAAAGGCTTTATACTGGACAAAACCCTAACTGTTTGTAAACTAAACTTAACTTAACCAAATTCCAACATATTTATAAACAAGGTAATTCTTATTCAACACACAAGACAATTCACTTAAATTATGAGTTATGCAAAATAAAATCACAACAGGACATCATACCCCCCCCCCCCCAGGTTATTAAATATCGTTTCTCTTTCCCCTCATATCAAATAAAAGTAATTAACCAATTCAAAGAAAGACGTTATGCAAAATAATATGACATACATCCTATCCATTGTTAGCCACTTTTACGGACTAACAATAATTTATTTATCTATTTAAGAAAACTCAACAAGTCCAATCTTAAAATCAAATGTCAATCATTTTACAAAACCAAGTCAACTAAAAATACTATAACATACCATATGTGATGCATTGAAATTCCATAAAAACAATTATCTTCTCGCTAAAGAGAACCTTTTTCAAAAAATAATTCTACATAACCTTAAGTAACCAAACAACATTGGCCTCCTATACGAACCAATGTAACACATATCTCTTCACTACAAGCGCTACTCTTACAACCGTAATAAAAACGCTCAATGCTAGGCCCATTAACCTGCATTAATCCCCCCCCCCCAAATATATATATATATATATATATATATATATATATATATATATATATATATATATATATATATATATATATATATATATATATATATATATATCTGTTACCTACAGACTATATTCTCATCCTAACGTAGAACAATATCTATTCTCTCACCAAAAGTCATTAATTAACAAATGACTGTACTTTTTCTGGAAGTCAAGCATTAATTATCTCCCCTCTCAACATTTCAGTCTTTACAAAACTAACTCCTAACACGTTACAATATTTGAAATATAACCCCAAACAACCGCGATGATAGTCAAACCAATCACCCTTATCGGAACACCTTCTATAGTGCTCTATTTATAATGCTCCGACGTTCATTTAGCTAATCACTTTCTCTCCTTCTCTTGCTTACTCCTATTTATCGGAACTCTATCAGAAACAATAAACAACACCGCACATGACTAACGACAAATCTCACTCCGACTGGGCAAACCATATTCTCTCAATTCTCTGTATCAGGCATTCTTGCTTCGACATGTCCCTGCCAAAAATACTAAATCTGTTTTATGAAACGCCATTCAGAATGTTAACTCTCTTTCTGTCAGCCTGTCATAAAATTTTCATTAATTCCGTCCAAGATCACACATTCCAAACAAAAGACATCACACCTTTCTAATCACCTACTTTAACAATTTAGCACCAGCAAAACAGAGGCAACGACTATAACCAAAGAAGAACAAACAACAACAATTCAGCTAAACGAACATTTCTCGAAACAAGTAAAGAGTCTCAAGTGCCTAGAAAGTATAATATCATCAAATGGCAAACCAGAAAACGAGATTGAAAACAGGTGCAATAAGGCTAATCAAGTCTCTGGACAAATGGACAAACATGTATCAATAACTACCAAGCCTAAGCGTGTCGATCACTTCCACAGACAGTGACACCAGATATACTAAACGCCTTGTACATGCATGCGCTACTACTACTAATCATCTGACACAACGCACATATGTTTGTCTACATTTTTACACATGCAAGAACAACGCATTATCAGACGAATCATTTCAACAATCAACAGGACTTTCACAATTCAACTGTTTTCTTATTTCTACTTTTCTCAATCATTCGCTCCTTTTCAAAGATCAGAGCCTATACATTATCTCTCGCAAACTATATCTCTTTTACACACTAACCAGCACTATCAACGATCTCTCAGAACAAACCTCACTCCGACGAGCCACTAACCTCGTAACCATCATTCTATACTTCTCCACACAACAACTTTCTCAGATTTAATCACCTCTTCTTCCTCCGCAAGCATCATGTAATTACGTCAACCCCCTCACCGAGATCTCGTATTCTTCAAGCATCAGCTTCCACAGTCTTTTACTCTTAATACTCTTGCGCTCCACTGGCTATTTTACACAGGATACTCAATTCCTCCTTAATCTATATCTCCTCATCAGACACGCTCGGTTCATCTGCCAATGCTACTATACCTACTTCTCAAACTACCAAGCGAAACTTTTTCAGACATCACGTCATAGCCCTGCGTCGAACCAATTCTATTACGAGCATTCATACTTAGTTTATCTCTCTCTCTCTGCTAATTCTGTGCTGAATCTACCATACTTTAATCACACCAGTTATGCATCACTCAACGTGATCAACTCTCTCTATCTAGCCATTCCGGACAAGGGACATTTCAATTTCTACATTGTTTACTCTCCCCACACCACAACTAAACACAAGATATTCTTTATAACGTATCCACGTAGAATATTCTATCAGTTGCCGTGACTCTCTATCCTCAACAACACTATTGTCTACCCTGTACCATGTGATGCTACACCAAAAAAAATTCATCTGCCTATTTTAGACAGCCCATATGTATATGCTCAAACCGCAATTCCTCTCATAAGCTAAAACAATACCATCTGTCATTCCTCACCCTCGGAATTCTAACAGTTATAGAGTGCATCTAAGCCAAATATTTCACTGTCTCCCGGTACTAATGTGCGTCTCTCTTCAATTATGTCATCTTCAATATCCGTACTTGTTAATCCGTTGTTAAAGTACTCAGGTCTTAATTCTCTGAGTTTTCTTATGTTATTTTCTGTCGTCGAGTAAATTTCCGCTATCTGTCTATTACTATTTTTCTTCTTAAATGCTTTCCTTCTGTTCTCTTTATTTGCGTCAGTCTGCTCACTGTTTTCTGTATACCTTACATAACGCTTATATTTCCCCATCTCGCCTTCAGATGATATACTGATGATAGTTCCCTCATCAGACTCATAATAGTTTACTGCAGACACGTCGATCATATTCGCATAGTCGGCTTTAGAACGTCTGACTTTCCTCTTACCTCTATTCCCCATGCTCCGGTTCGGGACAACTCCAATATCTTTAGCTGAGGAAACTGACATCTCTGTTGTACCTTTATTGACTGTCAGACTGTTTATATTTCTTTCCCCAATACTTTTCCTCTTTGGTCTCTTTTCGTCTTTGGTTCTCGTCTGTTTATCTTTCTTAATTTCAACCGTGTCTCCCTTAGTCAAGTGAGTTAGTTTTGACTGAGTCTCATACTAACTCGGTTTGACTTCCCTTTGTTATCTTGCTGGTTGGTTGTACCTGGACCTTTTTCTCTACCGTATCAACCTGTGTTTGTGTGTTCTGTTCTACCACTTCAATCACCTACGTCTGAGTCTCTTGGTCTATTTTTTTTAATTACCACCGTCATCTTCTTTTCCTGTTTAACAGTCAAATTCGTAACCACCTTAGGAGTAGTTGAATTCCTACTTACGTTTTCTACTCTTTTCCTTGACTCTGACCTCAGATATTGTCTTCGTCTTTGTTCAAACCAGTCATCACGTTTTTTCCTAGCAATCCTGCTATGGGATGGCCACTTCCATAGTTTATTGGAAAGGTCTCTCTCAGGACCATTTTTATACCTATAACACCTATACCAGTCCGACCTTTCACTATTACATCTGTTCTCACCGTCCTTTACCCTATAAACGTCAGGCCTTGGTTCGTCATAACTAACCGCATAATCAGAACCATATTGTCTTCTGTCTTTATTAGGTAGTGGCTGTCTCCTGTTATTCTTTCCTACTCCATTGCAGTCTATCTTAAATCTATAAGGCTCTTGTCTAGTCGTTCTGCTCTGCAACGTTTCCACAAAATTTTCTACTTCACTAACCGCCACTTTTAACTCTCCCAACCATGCACCAATTCGTTTTAATTCTGTATGTAGATAGTTCATACTAATTTCTCTGTAATTTATCTATATATTTCTTGGTTCCTGTTGAGTTAGCCTGTTGCCATACCCACACCAGTCAAAACTTGTGCTAATGAACCTGGTTCTTCTGCCATGCTGAAATATTTCACTATAATAAATAATATGTTAAAATATAATAATATGTTAATTAAACTTATCAGGTCCTATAATCTTCTAATACTATAATATTAAATTTATACTTTACAAGTGTTGGCTGTCAAAGATAGTTCCCTGCCTGTAGTTAGAGACTCGTCGAAAGCTGCACATTAATGGTTCTCAGGTTTCGCTCTCGTATGCTGAGACTGAGAGGCACGGTATCTGGCACCCAAGTACTTGAACAAGGATCGACAAGGCGGCTTCAGTACCCCGTAAGGATCGATAAGGCTCGATAAGGCTCGATGTCAACAATCAACGACTGTGATCAGAGGACAGCACTGGCCAGCCCTCTGAAATCATCAATGAACGCTAGTGTAGAGCAGCGGCGTTATTCAGGCAACGAGCAGACTGTGTGGCGACGATTCAGCAAGAGGACAACTCTTCTCCAGCGGTAGAAATGCTTCTATTTTCGCCCCTGGATGGGTACACCAGTCTTGAGCCTTCTTTTCACCCTAAACAGGGCTCTTCCAAGCGACGCCTTGAAAACGGCTCTCGTGAACAACAGAGCTCGGAAATGATTCGACAGCGGCTCTCATATGCAACAGAGCCCAGAAATGATCTAGTATCGTCCAAAAGACATGGCCCAATCAATAGATTAATGAACCATTTAACTGCCGCCCTGGTTGGCTCTTGATTAAAAAAATCCTTTTCTCTAAAACAATTTAGTTGCAACAGGACTCAAAATTTGCTTCGACTTTGGATGAGACTCGACAAAACGACCAGTTCAAATTAATCGCCATTCTGGAAAATTTTAATTTTACTGACTTGAGATAACCTGAGCAGTCTCGAAACGTTTACTGACCTGGGGTAACAGCCGACCTTGAGTGAACTAAAAAAAATTAACTGGTCTGAGGCAACGTTCTTACTTGTATAAAGTTTAGCGTTATCATGTCTTTGCTGTCCGATTAGATCTGATTATCCGGCTGCAGCTATACAATTCTCACAGTAACGCCCCAGGTTCATAAGGTGGATGATGTATTCACCAGCGGCATCCTCCAAGAGTGACGACGTGAAGCAGCAGTGAATTGGCCTCGAGTTCAGCAAAAATCACTGTACGTCAAGTATCAGGCCACTGTGTAAAAATGACTCATGCATGGCCACAGAACATCGGTACTTTAGTTAAGCGATACGGAGTAGCTTCTTGACCTTCACAGAGGACTATTTTGATAATTCAGTAGCCCGAGAAATCACAACAACTACCCCTGGGCAGGCTTTCAGTTGCTGCGTCTCTCAAATATAATCAACAATAATAGGATGCATCTATTTTCCAGACGCGGTCAATAAAATCTCCGCTTGTGCACTATGATTCCCGCAGCGATCCAGGTTCGGATCCTGGTCACGGCACCAAAAATCCCTCCTGTAACAGTACAGATGCAGGGACGATGTAAAACAAGTCTTGGTATTTCTTTCAGAAGGTTTATTAGTTCAAATTAGGCCGAATATAATACAGAGACCACGAGATATCATGTTATCTGGTCTCCACTTTAGCTGTAACTAACTTAACCAAAACAACCTACGTCACGACTTGAGCATCCTTAGTGATGTTCTTCTAGGATGCTCAACCGTGCCCTAAGTTTGCACATCGAAGCTAATAACTGAGATGGTGCTCATTCTGCTACAGTACACTTGAAGACAGATCGCTCGACGAAGCAGACATTTGAGAAACTATTATAGAATACCGAGGTCTAAATGTGGAGTAATGATGGAAAAGGCAAATTGCCCTTTTGCACGCCTGGTCTTTCTCAACATGTGCTTGTTGTTTCATGTGTTGACACATTCTCATCCATCAATCCATCCATCATGTGCCATGCCGGTCATGTTCTGCCATCTCACTCGATCACCAGAGTCGTGGATCAGCTCCATGTTTCTGTCTCGACCATGCCACAACGCCAAGCCATCCAGGTACTTGCCTCTAGGTCTTCCCCTTGGTCTGTTCCCCTCGATCTTACCAGTTGTCACCAAGTTCTCCAGATCATTTCTTCTCATAACATGCCCAAATAATCGTGACTGTCTACGTCTAATGTCTCTAATCAGTTTACGATCTTCATTTGTTTCTTGAAGAACTTGTTCATTGGTCTTTCTGGCTGTCCATAGTATTCTTTGCATTTTCGTCAGAAACCACATGTCTACAGCCATCAGATGTTTTTCAGCCTGACTGCTCATTGTCCAAGCTTCACATCCATATAAGAGTACAAGTTCTTTTTCTCGTTTCAATTGACATCTTTTTATTGGTCAGTATGTTTTTCATCTTGCTAAAGGCTACTTTTGCCATGGCGATTCTTGTTCTAATCTCTTCAAGGCATCTCCCATCAGATGTTATTACTGTTCCAAGATAATTGTACCTATTCACTTGTGGTATTTCGTTCTTCCTAGTGACGACCATGATCTGTGTCTTTTTACAATTTAATTCTAACCCTAGTTGTTCACTGTGTGTAACAACCGCATAAACTAAACCCGAAACACATTCTCATATGGTTGTGTATTTGCACTGGGCATAGCACCATACTTGTATTGACCCATAGGCACTCGCTGGGTGATGTAGTCAGTAACACTCCGGTCTCAGTTACTTACCAAGACATTTCCTGCTAGAATCTCGATATACCAAGACATTTCCTGCTAGGATCTCGATATAACAAGACATTTCCTGCTAGAATCTTGATATACCAAGACATTTACTGCTAGAATCCCGATATACCAAGACATTTCCTGGTAGAATCCCGATATACCAAGAAATTTCCTGCTAGATTCTCGATATACCAAAACATTTCCTGGTAGAATCTCGATATATCAAGACATTTCCTGCTATATTCTCGATATTACAACACATTTCCTGCTAGATTCTCGATATAACAAGACATTTCCTGGTAGAATCTCGATATACCAAGACATTTCCTGCTAGATTCTCGATATAAAAAGACATTTCCTGGTAGAATCTCGATATAACAAGACATTTCCTGGTAGAATCTCGATATAACAAGACATTTCCTGCTAGATTCTCGATATAAGAAGACATTTCCTGCTAGATTCTCTATATAACAAGACATTTCCTGCTAGAATCTCGATATACCAAGACATTTCCTGCTAGATTCTCGATATAACAAGACATTTCCTGCTAGATTCTCGATATAACAAGACATTTCCTGGTAGAATCTCGATATAACAAGACATATCCTGCTAGATTCTCGATATAACAAGACATTTCCTGCTAGATTCTCGATATACCAAGACATTTCCTGCTAGATTCTCGATATAACAAGACATTTCCTGCTAGATTCTCGATATACCAAGACATTTCCTGCTAGATTCTCGATATACTAAGACATTTCCTGCTAGATTCTCGATATACAAAGACATTTCCTGCTAGATTCTCGATATTACAAGATATTTCCTGATATAATCTCGATATAACAAGACATTTCCTGGTAGAATCTCGATATAACAAGACATTTCCTGGTAGAATCTCGATATAACAAGACATTTACTGCTAGATTCTCGGTATAACAAGACATTTCCTGGTAGAATCTCGATATACCAAGACATTTCCTGCTAGAATCTCGATATAACAAGACATTTACTGCTAGAATCTCGATATACCGAGACATTTTCTGGTAGAATCTCGAAATACCATGACATTTCCTGGTAGAATCTTTGATCAAATTCTTTGAGTGATAAAGAAATAACACCCACGTTCTTCTTCTTCTTCTTTCGTTCGCTTGAAACTGCAATGTTGTCTCTTGTATGCATTTAATTGTTTAATTAGCTCAATGGTCCATAGCACCCATGTTTAGCCATCTTGTAATCATAGACGTTATATTCATTTTGCAGGTCAGTATTACAGGCCATGCTTCCCCCTATGTTACTTAATAACTTTCTCCCGCATAGCTTCATAGTATCTGCCTGGATACCGTTTGAGTACTGTGAAGATTCATCATCATCATCATCATCGTCTTCCACCTCTGCCGTCAAGCGTCGTGGGGAGGAATAATTTGCGTTCCAGCGCCCGGTGGACGGCACTGGATAGTGTCATTCCGTGAGGTTGTACAATGTCTCTGATGTCGTCAATCCATTTTCTTCTTGGACGTCCTCGTGGTCTCGTCGCAGATGATCTTTGATGTAAGGCCAGTGATGGTAGTTGTTGATGTTGCATTCTAATGACATGGCCAAACCACTTGATCTTCTGTCTGTCAATAAATGTGGCACAAGGTGTTGATCCCACAGTCTGTCTGATAGTAGCATTTCTTACTCGGTCTCGGATTGTTAAGTTGGCAGCTCTCCTCAGGCATCTCATTTCGTAGGTGTTGATTTTGCGAAGGTGTAATTTGGATAAAGTCCAGGTTTGAGATTGGTAGCATAGGGTTGGTGTGAATATGCTGTTTATTATCTGTCGTTTTGCGGACATGGGAATGTTTGGATGTTTCAGTAAGTGTGATAGTTGATATGTAAGTGCACTAGCTTTTTGACATCTGATGTCAATTTCTCTGTCCAATCTGCCATCTTCTGTGATCATACTTCCAAGGTATTTGAATTCTTTAACTTGTTTCAGAGGTGTGTTATTTATCTGTATATTTAGTGGGCCTGGCGATCTGCTAACTTGCATTACTTCGGTTTTGGCTGTGTTTATACTCATATTGTATCTGCTGCAGGTTGAACTCAGATTAGTAATATGATTTTGTAGTCTGCCTCATCGCTGTAAAACAGGCACTGATCATCTGCAAATAGAAGTTCATTTATTCCCTGTGGGTCAGTTGTTTCATCTGGAGTAAAGAGTTCTAAATTTTCTGAATCTGGTCTGTCGAGACTTGCTTCTTTGGAAATTCTGTCCATGTAGATATTGAATAGCAGGGGAGAGAGCACACATCCCTGCCTCACTCCTGTATTGACTGTGAACATATCTGATGTACCTTCCTGTGTTCTTACTGCACTTTGGCTCGAGTGGTACATGGCTATGATATTTTCTAGCAGTTGCCCTTCTATCCCATAGTCTTCAAGGATGGTCCATAATTTGTATCTGTCTACTCTATCAAAAGCCTTTTCCTGATCTACAAACACAATATTCTGCTGGTCACTATATTCAATAGTTTTTTCACAAATTTGTCTAAGTGTAAATAATGCATCAGTGCAACTTTTACCTTTCCGAAAACCGAATTGTGCTTTGCTTAACTGTTGTTCAACTATTGGTCTAGCTCTTTGTTCCAAAAGTTTTGCATACATTTTCCCTATATGGCTTAGGAGTGATATACCTCTGTATGTTTCGCACTCTCTCATATTGCCTTTCTTTTTCCATATTGGTACTATTATTGCCTGTTGCCAATCATCTGGGACTTTTCTTTCTTCCCATGCTATATTAAAAAGTCTTGTTAGCCATTTAACTCCTGTTTCCCCACAGGCCTGAATAGCTTCTGTGGTTATTCCATCTGGACCTGGTGATTTGTTCTTAGGACTTTTCTGTATAACTGCTTTGACTTCTGCATGTATGAAATTTGGTTCTTGCTGTCCCTGGCGTTTAGGCACAAAAGTGAGGTTTCCTATGTTATGTGTGGGGTTAAGTAGTTCTTGAAAGTATTCTGCCCATCTTGCTAGTCTTTGTTGTGGATTAAATATTGGTATACCTCTTTTGCTGTTTATGATGGTGGTTGGGTTGTAACATGCATCTCTGTTTCTCATTGTGGTGACTGTGAAGATTAATAGCTGGAAATCGGAATCGTTGTTTAAGTTTCATAATGTAATCATCATCTGGCATCCAGTAGCTAGCCCTGTGAAGAACATCCCCCGACGACAATATTTCCAAATATCTCTCTATCACGGTCACCATGACCGAATGTATATGAGCACTGGTTCTTAAACATCCGGTGTGCTGATGCCGAGGTATCGCGTTAAATCCCTACACTGGTCAGTTGGACTAAAATGATGACTTCTCGTCCTAAATTTCAGCTTGAAGGATTTATCTAATTACTTTACTTTATTTTGTGGGATTTCTGCAGTATGAACCTGATGAGATGCAGCGAAATATGATAGGCAATAAATCGTGCAATGTATTTGTCTTCGTTATTCAAATTGACTACGGGAAAACATTATTGTGAATTACAAGTATCTTTGAAGTCGAAGTGTGTTCGCCTGATGGCGAGGGACACTGGTAACAGGGAAAGCCACTCAACAAGCAAGTCCATTGCTCTAGAAGTAGTAGCGCTTGAATGGGCTAAACTTGAGTTAACGTAAACCCTCCAACAAAAAAAAAAGGATCTTTCTACCAAAGGCCAGATGTCCTGATGCTGTTGCTCTATTGTGTAAATTATATATCACATTTTGAATCCATCTTTGTTGTGCTCTTATCCTTCTCTGATTCTCATGTACACCCCCTCCATTGTTATCTCTTGCAAAATGCTCAACATATTTATTTCTATGTAATTTGTTTTCTTCAGTATTGAACCCGTAATGGATAAATATGTTTATTATCTTTTTAGTTCAGTGAATTTGTAATATTTTTATGTGACATTTATATTCAAAATTTCATGTATGCCGTTCAGCTGATTTGTTAAGTATCCTTTGTCAAACTCGTATGTTGCAACAGGAAATATGCATGCTCTCATTACTATGACTGGTGTTGTTCTATCTGTTCCAGCACATACAGTTTTTAACTGCTTTACTTTATGCATAGCAATGGTCGTTCTGTTAATTTCTGCAATTACATTTTCATCACCCTTGAGCAGTGCATTTATACAATCAAAACTGCCCACTTTCAGTAGTTTCTATCCACTGAAAAACATATCTTTGACATATTCGTTTTAACTGTTGTCATTGTTTTTGTTGTTATTACATTGTAGCATGCAATTTGCTTTTTGAGTCTCTGTGGCAAAGTGGTCAAGCCGTTTGACTCGTGTTCCGAAGGTTGTTGGTTCGATTCCCGGCCGCGCCCTTCGGTTTACGAGTTAAATGTTTCGGAGACTCCTGTGGGTCGTCGCTAAAAGCTATGGAGTTCGTGCTTTGTGCGACGCTTTCCGTGCTACGGAAAGAGACCGAGCCATATGGGATAAAACCCGGTGCAATGAAGTCGACCTTGTCGACTTTTAAGCGACTTTTTTCCCTGTTGGACTAATTTTCCCATTTTCATAATTCCTATATATGTTATTCCTTGCAATACTGTGTCATCACCATATCGGTGTTACATATGTCTCTTCCTCTGATTTCAACGGGGCCACATTTTTCATTGTCAATATTTTCTAAAACATTGTACATGGTGTTTTCAACACGTATGTTAAACTAATCCTTTGTTTAAAATCAAATCAATCTGTTGGATCACTACATATTCTTTCGTTCCTTTTTATGTAGTTACCCTTGGACATTTAGACATATGGAATAACATGTTCGTAAAAACTAAAAGATAAACATCATTGTGGAAGAACCAGAAATCATGACAAAAACAGATATAGAAACAAGGATCTACATTGCCGTCCACAGTGAAGAGAATCCAGCCAGTTCACCTATTTAATAAGTTTACTCTTTCTCGAAGGAAGAATCAACACTGAGATAAACTCAAATCCAACAAGGATAACCAGGTAATGGGAAAGATGTCACTAATATAGATACACAACGGCATCTTTACACGCGACTTGCCTGCCTGTATTATAGATGACGCTAATGTAAGAACTCCGTGGCGAAGGTGTTACGAATGCAATTCGTAACCCCACATACCGCGTTCAAAACGCAGCTACCTGCGATTTGGAAGAAGACCGCCTTGCGTTGGTTTCCCGTATGAGAGCCGGTCGCTCAGAAAGCAACGACAAACTACTGAACAAAAAAATCACAAACAACCAACAACAAAAAAAACGCTGAGATTGACTGCCACGTCCTGTAAAGGATATGCAGCTAACTAACTCTCAGAACTGAGCTGTTAGAGCTAAAGAATTTAAAAAAAAAAGAATTGTAACAGAGGTGTTATGTCTCTAATAATAGTTTAATGTAATATGAAGGGACAAAAAACAGAAAATTTGCTATAAGGGAAGAAGAATGCACACTAGCAACCAGGGATTTATCGACAGACGTGAGTGAGATTCTTCGCTTGTATAACAAGGCTGCCACCAAACTGCATGCCCCAATTAGCATTGACACTTAGATCAAATGGGCACCTCTAAAGTCGGAGTGGGTTCTGCTGGCGGCGAGGGACACTAGTAACAGAGTTTCGAATGGTCTATAAACATATGGGGCTAGCACCGTATAAACAATATGCTTCAAGGGTCCTTTGATTGCTGACTAAACACAAGAACCGAGGTAGCGTGGTGGCTAGCAAGCTGGCACGTCGGTCTAGAGGTTATTTGTTCGACCCAGCGTAACATGTTTGCCTGAAACTCGATGCCTGGGGTAGGCAATACCACACCGACCGTATTTACACCCCAAGACATTTTAAATTTAGGATGGGTCGACTTTGGTGCCCAGGTCACCTTTTAAAACATCCCCTGCCTCCGTAGGGATGCCAAGACCTGACCAGCGGTCGACTGGCACGCGGGCCGGCCACTACGCTACCTTGGCTGCCATCAGTTGCCGGGAAAATCCTGAAGTCGTTGGGATAACATGTGAAATAACACGTGAAATAACATATGAAATAACATGTGAAATAACACGTGAAATAACATATGAAATAACATGTGAAATAACACGTGAAATAAGTTCACAAGTGTTCATCAGCACTCATGAAAGTGTTGGATACAAGCAGAAGGTGCTGCATAGATTGACATCATGGCATGGGGGAACGCTGATATCAGAAACAACTGGCAGTACATGGAACAGAAGAATGGGGAAAGACATCTTCACCAACATCACATGGCATGGTCTATAAAAAAAAAAGAAACAGTAGTAGCAGGAGCAGCAGCAGCAGGAGCAGCAGTAGCAGCAGCAGCAGCAGCAGCAGCAGAAGAAGAAGAAGAAGAAGAAGAAGAAGAAGAAGAAGAAGAAGAAGAAGAAGAAGAAGAAGAAGAAGAAGAAGAAGAAGAAGAAGAAATAAAAGAGGAAGAAGATGAGGAAGAAGTAGCAAGCAGGTAGCCTTTCAAGGATTCAGAGTCTCAGACCGACATTCTCCACAGAATTGTTGTTGGTGAAATTATTAACTGGTTATGAACATGGGCATACTGAGAAGGTGTTTGGCCTGTTCGTGTGTGTGGATGGGAATGCAGGTCAATGAGTAATGAAACTGTGGAGAAACCGAATGTGGTGGAGACGTGGTTGTTTTTTTAATTTAAAAAAAAAATTAAATTAAAAGAATATGTTAAGAATATCACGGAAAGAATATAAAACACAACCTTACATTTTGAGGCTGCAGAAATCGACAAATTGCTAATTAAAACTGTACGTGGCAGACAAATGCCATGTATATGGCTAATCAACAGAAAAGATAGAATAGAGAAATTATCATTATGAAATTATCATTATTATTATCATATATTAGGCACAATAGACAGCGGAAGATTATGTGTGAATATCTTAAACCGCTGGGCGACAATAATAATATAAGCTACCCCAACTTCATAAAATATGAAATGACACACAGGATTTCATGGCAAATAAGTAAGAAAATAAAAATAAAAGGACCAGCCACATAGAGAAGAGATACTGTCTATGGCATATGTTTGCCCTTTTCGTCAGCTCAGTACTCCATTTATTTATTCTGCCATGGTTATATTTGCCAACGAAGTTTCCAGTAAATTATTCAGAGTGATGTGTTCTTTCACCAGTTCTGTACTTCTTTTATTTATTCTGCCATGATTATTTTTCACAGAGAAGTTTCTAGCAACTAATCCAGATGGTTTTGTGCGTCCAGCAACACTAAGTGTAGGTCTACTCGAACCGTAATCGTGTTTGACTTTACTTTCCCCGGCAGCCCACTAAGTTATTGTAAGTGTTTCTTGTATGGTAGTCATCGATTAGCAATCAGAAGATGTCCTGGTTTGTAAGTTGTTTTCTGCCCAAAGCTGTTTGTCGACAAGCATTAGCTGGTTCATAGAAGTGCACAATACTTTCTCCTCTGTTCTTAACATCTCCGTTGTTGCTAGCATTAACATAGTAAGTGTTTATGAACAGCGCTTGAAGCAACATCTATGTATAGTTTGTGTTTTTAGGCAACTGTAGTCGAATCTTTCGTGGTCTTTTATTTAACCAGGAGTTTCACCAACAGCATCAAGGGCCGCGTCAGCGTAATGACTAGAAGGCTTGCCTGTCGGATCAGTCATCATTTATTCAAATCCCAATCTACGAGAATAAGTTTATAAGTAAGTCACAAATGGCTGTAGGAAAATAACTACACATGATAACAACTTGAAACGAGTTTATTTTTATACATACATTGTCCCTTTATTTCTCAACATAATTACCACCAACATTGATGCATTTATCCCATCGTTTTATCAGTCATCCTAAACTGGCTGCATAGAACTGCGTGCTCTGTTTTCTAAACCACGTTTTCACTTCACATTTAACTTCGGTGTCATTCCCGAAATGTCTCCCGCCAAGGTGAGTTTTCAGTGTTTATGCTGACAAATGTTTGTCCTGTAAAGCGGTGCATAGCTGGGTAGAAAAACGTTACGAGGGCGAGTTAATAAGTAAGTACCACAGTTCTGCGGGATAGCCGGTAAATGAAAACAAAGCACGAAGTTCTATGCAACCGGTTTGGAAGGACTGATAAAACGATGGGATAAGTGCATCCATGTTGGTGGACATTTTGCTGAGAAATAAAGGGACAATGTATTATAAAAATAAACTGGTTTCAAGTTGTTATCATATTTAGTTATTTTTCTACAGTCATTTGTGATTTACTTATTAACTTACCCTCGTAAAGCACACACAGCAACTAACTTGGGCTCTCGGGTCTATCTAGCGTAATATGTGTACCCGGACATATTATGGAAAGTAAGGCGGCCAGTGTGCTATCGACCACACCACCCATAGGATGCCATTTGATATATATACATATGGGGTTAGCATAACATACCCAATATATATGTTTCGTTGGTTGTGGTCAAGGAGAACCTTCACTGCACACGGATGTCTCCATAAGTTCTCCAGTTCTGCCATAGATCACATACGGAGAATCTCACAAACTCCGATGCACTGGCGAGAATCCAGCGGTGCACGTGCATGATACATACTGCATACGATACATGTATACATACTGTCTGCTCTTTTCGTGTTCCTTCTGCCAAGGTAATTGTAACGTGCGCAGGGTGAATACGGAACATCTGATCTTTTAGCCATTGTCTGGTACGGCTAGACAATGATCTACTACCCCAACCGGTTGAGTTGATATTTTATTGGGTTCTCATAAAAAATACACTTCAGACCGAGAAATGAACAATATACTCCCTATAGGTCTGGTTAATGTTAGACAATATGTTTAAAATGTTAATGACCTTTTGGTCATGGCAGCCGGTATTTTTAGATGCAGTCCGCATCTGTGTATGTCACTCTTAAACCGAGTAACACACCTCTGGCAAGCCAGCAAAGGCACTACCCACCATGTTAAATGTTTTCTGATCAATTTTAATCCAAACTTCGTCTTGCAACCCTAAGATCTATTCTATCCTCCCCCCCCCTCCCCCACACCTTCCTACCCTCTCCTCCAATCTAGTCTGGCACACAGAACAGTTAGTGTCAGGCCCCATGTTCTCCGTATCACGGTGACCAGACAAGTTAACTGCGGCAACAGTTTTTACTGTCACCGGAAAGTAGACAGGATTTCGTGTGATGTTCGTGAATGGAAGAATGATGTTGTGAAGTAAAGCTCTATATCTGTGAAGCTTCAAGCTGCCTGCACTTAATGTCTTGGGTTAAAAAAAAGGATGTTTCATCGCTCACGTCTTTTTGTTTATCATCTGTGCTACTTAAGTTCTTTCTAACTTTTGCATGGCAGATGCTGCTTTAGGTTATTAGGTCTTTTCGTTCGCTGCTCTTGTGATGTCTATATAAGAAATCTGCTATGTTGGATTATGTTGCTGTAATTGAGAGCTCGTTGAGACTCCCAAACAACTTGTGTGGATGTTTATATTAGCAGGCTAATGTTTAGTAGTAAGCAATTGACGGAGCATATGGCACGATTAAGATACTAATATATTACCTCGTTGTTAGCTTAGTTTTCTGGTGGTGTTGATAAGAGCAGTGGGGGAGTTATTGGAATCGAATATCGGGGGGGGGGGGGTGTTACGCTGATAGTCTCACCAGAACGGTCGGAGTCGGGTTCGATGCTCGTAGATGTCGTCCGCTAACAGAGGGAAGGACTAGCCACCTATTGCTCGTGCATTCAAGTTTAGTTAGTTACTTGCGGTTCCAACTTCACGGCAACGGGTCGTCCTCATTATGCTCTGTTCCTATGCCAGTGAATATCACACAAAATGCTCCTCACTGCCCTATGTGAAAAGTGGAACAGACAGGAGTCTTGGCAATCCAACAGCCTGCACAGGTACACTGTGCATAATTCCGCCGTCAGAAATTGCCAACACAAAAGTCCTCCACGGAAAATACAGTTCATCGTCGAAGCAAGCGGCAGTCACCAGAAATACTTTATTGAACCAGGTTTCATCTCATATGGCCCAGTCTCTTTCCGCAGGGGGACCCACCGAAAGCTTCGCACAAAGCACGAACTCCGTAGCTCCAGCGACGACTCTCAAGAGTCTCCTGAGAAAATGCATTCTTGAACCGAAAAGACCACCATCGTTCCGAACATGCAGTTCACGCTACAACAATCGCGGACAGATCTAAAAGCATTCCACACGAAATTCCCAGCTCACAGTGTCACGTCACGCACTCACTCAATAGCAGGGCGACAGAACCATGCACTCAGGTTTTTACAATGTTATGGTTCTATACATTCAAGTTGATACAATGTGATGGTTCTATACTCTACAGACCCCTGATGGTTTCTGCTTCGACAAATGGTTTAATAAAATGTGTTTATACATACGTTTTATATTGTTGTAGGTGATTGATTGTTCTCTTTGGTCCGATCGTACTTTTTCTTCAGCTGACATATTTGCTATTTCATTTCCAGGTATGCAACAGTGAGAATGTATAAATTATGGTATTAATCTTTAAAATTTTGAAGGCATCCCATGACATTTATCCCAAAGATATGTGCAGTATTTTTGTCTTTATTAACACTAAGCTATGGTATGTTTTATATAATGTACACAATTATTGTATGTATTTGCAAAAGAAAGGAGTCTTACCATTGCCAGAGTTACAACAATAGTCTGGCCTCAAATGGTCGGGCTTGCAGACCTTAAACTGTTCTTGATATGATTCATTGATTGGCTAGCCTATCTATTGAAAAAAAGCTAAGAAAAATGGTCCTTGTATTTGTGGAATACTAAGTCAATACAACTATTACCTCTACCTCTACTGAAGATTTCTCATGTGGAATTGCTGCTGTGTGATTCTTGAAAGATTTCATGAGTCTAATGTACGCACGCGCTCACACACACATACACACAAACTTACACACACACACTTACACACTTACACACACACACACTTACACACAAACATGTGTGTGTGTGTGTGTCTGTGACTTTGGCACCTTACCGTCATGACAGACGATAGTTTGTACATTGTGCTTCAAAAAGGCTTAATAACTACAACCTATGGCGGTAGCGAATGTGACTGACAAGACCAATTCGTGCTGTAAATGTTCGTCCACAATGGATGCATGTGAACACATGGTCATTTCCACCATCACGCATCATCTTACGTCTCTCACGCTCAGTGTGTGACCTGTCTGCTGTAATTTTCTCCTTTGTCTTTATTCCTTTTCTGATCTGCGCTCTCTATGCAACACGTGCAGCGGCGAATTGCTCCCAATATATATATATATATATATATATATATATATATATATATATATATATATATATATATATATATATATATATATATATATATATATATATATATAATATATAAAAGACAGACAGACAGACAGACAGACAGACAGACAGACAGACAGATAGACAGACAGACAGACAGACAGACAGATAGACAGACAGACAGACAGACAGAGAAAAAGACATAGACAGAGACAGAGTTCGTACTTTGTGCAGGCCGCCTTGCAGAAAGAGACCGTTCCATGTGGGTTAAAACACGGTGCAATAAAGTCATTTTTATATCTTTAAACACACTGTTCAACTAATGTCCCGAGTGGTGAATTAATTAAGAACGTAATTTTGTGAAAATGGAACGGGGTATTCATCGATTAATGCTGTGCCGACTCCATAATGAAGGTTGGATATAATGTATCTCAAGTCCTGTCTTGTTTATGCTCTGATATATCATCGTCATCATCACCTAGTACCTTGTCGGCTGGCATGGGGGATCATGCCTCTCCACAAATTGCGATCTCCGACGGCGTGGATCAATTCGTATATTGACTCCCTTCAACTCTCCACTTAATTGTCAGCATTCATCTATAAAATCACATCTCCAAGGCTTTAGTCGTTTTTTCCCCCGCCTGTTTACTAATTGTCCAGGATTCGATGCCGTATGTTAAAATTGGTTCTATGCACCATGCGAGAAATCTTTTATCTTTTGAGGGCAATGACTTAGTGCACAAAACGATCTTTATTCTGAAATATATTGATCTGATTTTCCAAAATACGACCGGTATCAGATGGACTTAACAGCCATTCGCCTGCCGATTGGTCTATACAAAAATGACGTCAGTACAATATACCAAATACGCTTCAAATTCCGTGATAGCACAGTGGTTAACACGCTTGCCTACTGATACGATGGTCATTTGTTCGATTTGCTTCGAGGCAGATTTTCACAGCCTAAGATGGACACAAGTAAAGACTTTGGTAAGCATAGGTGACCGATGTGGCAGTGACTGCAACAACCTTTGAGTGCTGATTGATTAGTAAAGATATGTGTCTAGCACCAACAGCTCACTATACAACAAGATGTGTACAATATGGAGTTCTTTACTTTATTTTACATCCATATATTCAATAAGGCACATGGTGTAGGAAAGGATCTTTTATACAACACACACACACACACACACACACACACACGCACAAATACCCACCCAGACACCCACCCACCCACTCATAACCACCCACACACATCCACTCACCCTTACGCAAACATACATACTCCCACACCCGCCCACCCACACATACACCCACCAACCCCACCCACTCCAACCCACCCAACCCCACACACCAACTCACCCACAGACATGTACATGCTGACAACCGCTAACATACCCAAACTGTTGTAGGAAAGAAACTGGCAACGGCATCCATTTACTTCCTCCAGATTCTATTGACGTCTTCACTTAAATTCGTTTTAGCACTTTTGTCTTGTCTTGTCCTGTGTTCGATTCGCCATGTATGAGCATTGGCTCTCGGTAATTGTATTGTAGCACTTCATGTGCCGCTCAGGTACAGAGCCTAGAGCGGTCAAAATGTATTCGGCTCATCTAGAGCACCGGTCTAGATATGACATCTTGCTTCCCGTCTTCTTCTTTCGTTCGTCCTCAATTCCCTAATTCTGGTGTTAACTGACACTTATGTAATTTGGGTGTTGGGGGAGGGTGGGGGTGTCTCCGTGGCGAAGTGGTTAAATCGTCTGCCTTACTCTCTGAAGGTTGTGGATTCGACTCCGTCATTCGGTTCACGCGTCCTGTTTTTCGGAGACTATTGGAGGTGGTCGCTGACGCTTCGGAGTTCGTACTTTGTGCAAGCCGCCTTGTGCAAAGAGACCGAGCCATATGGGCTAAGACTCAGTGCAAAAAAGTCGTTCTTGGTCTTTAATTCCTATTTTAAACTAATGTAACGCAATTCTGTGATTGTGAAACATCGATTATGGCTGTACCATGTATATCCACAATGTAGATTGGATGCAATGTTTCTCAAGTACTTTCTCTTGTATGCAATGTCTGACTGACATTCGTCAATATGGTCATGTTATCATTCCCCTTGTTCACCCGTCTTCTTTATAGTTGTTTTAAGAGCTTCACAAATAATAGAACGAACGAACGAACGAACGAAAATCTTTATTTTCAAAGGGTTAAGAATTGGGCACGCAGGCCCGTCTGACATTATGCCCTTCTTCTCTATTTCCACTCATACATTCTTTCATTCATAGAGACGATAATAGAGGTAAAAATACTAATCGTTACAAATTCCGTGTATGGTACTAAATATCACACAAGGAATACAAGATAGGGGTATGAATTACACAAACTAAAAACTTGATGACCATTATCAAAGAAATCTCTGAAAAAAATGGAGCGACACGCTCATTAAAACATTGCGCACAATTACTATTTGAAACAATTAGGTATGCTGTTGCAAAACTAACATGTAACGCTTTTTTTATTCTTTCTGTGACACCCTAGGTATCTTGAAATCCCCCTGTAACAAACATATCCAGAAGCAGGTATCTATGGGCCCGTGATGTGATAGGGCCATCGCATTTAGAAGGTCCGAACGCACGGAGGAATTAAGTTACCAGTCGTTTCCTTTGATGCCAGGTGACAAAAGCATTTGTTGAATCCAACTCCGACCACGCACTGAACTTAGCACATGGTAAACATTTTAAGGGAACGATTAATTCGCAAAACATTTAGTGATTTTTATGAGAAATAAAAAATCTACACTTTTAACCATGTTCACCATTAATTGGATTTAAATTGGTAATTACTTTGTGTGTTTTGTTTTATTGGTGTAGGATTTATTTTGGTTTTAATGTTTCAATGTATAATGTGGTTTCTTTTAGATGTATACCTTCTACGATGTTTTCGTTTTCGATATTCACTGGATGTTTCTAACCTACTAAGATTTTAGTTTGAGGTTTGTTCTATGATTATTGAACAATTGCTTCTCCCCCGATGTGTCTCCACCTTGCCGTGGTGTGGGAGCTTGCGTGTCCCAGCGACCCCATGTGCTTGCCGATGGATGAAAACTACATATCGGACAGCTCGTGGGATAGGGACCAGACTAAGAGAGACACAACCTGCTGCTCTGCAGGTAGACTGAGGATAACAGTCAAAATCAGGCAAAAGATTCCAAAAATCTCAGTTCGGACATAACCTCTAAGGCTCCCAGCCGAGGTGTATGGCTGAACGTCTCTAAGCCATAAACCCTCGGAAGTGAGAGCCTGGCCGACACAAACCTTCATCAAAATTGTGGTGAGGTGCTGAGCACGCTACATGCTTGGCGCAGATACATTCGATGGCTCTTAGCTGGGGGATATGAGGTATCCCCGGATGAGAGGGCCTGACCGTTACTCGCCCACAGACGCACGGAGGTAAGGTGCTGAGCCGGCAGCACATGTAGCCTAGCTCGTGAGCGGTGTACAAAAGGTGGAAAAACACCTCGGTCGCACGTCCCGTAGATAGTCTGTAATCGCACTCATGGAGTGAGTGTAGTCAAAGGTGGAAAATTGTCTCGTTGACACGAAATGGAACGCCTGTCTTGCAAATCCATTACGTGGCAGCCCGAAGTGAAAGCTTGCTGTGTGGAAGTCGAAATAAGTCTCGAAACCCGAGGAAGGCTAACCTCATCAAAAATGCCCGCTGAAGCCGGAAGTGTCAGCCTACGGGCGGCAAAATAAAAATGGCACTACGCAATTACGTGAGAGTGAAATGTCTTTCGTGACCGGAAAAGCTAGTCTTCCCTCGTGCTAGGAGCAGCTACCTAGTTTCCGAATGCCGCTCTTGTTCGGAACAGCTCTGACTAGGTAGTTTCCGAATGTCCGACGTGTCTGGAACAGCTCTGACAGACACAGCGACAAGCACATGCCCAAAAAATTCGCTGAGTGGATATTGACTGCAGACCAGTCTGGTCTGTGCAGGAACGGCTCGGGGCGAACGAAATGCCCAATATATTGAAGTGAGGAATTGAAGCAGCCATGAGCAGGACGTGACGATCCCTCGGTGAGCCCAGCTGTCACGAGCGCCATGAGTTAACCAGCTAATAATACCGACGTTTGCGTGGCGTATATTTTCTAGGCCACAAAAGTTGTACTAACAGAGTAAACACAGCTGCACAGGTTACATCGTGTCAGCCCATAAACACATTTGGTGGTGAGTGAGAAGGAATGGATACATCGAGTTGGCAGTTCATTAACAGTTAGAATCACATATGATTGTCGGCTTAGGATATGGAATGGTTCCGTTTGTCATCTATACTGCCGGACATCAGACGGAAATGGCTGCTGGGATTGTCACCACGGAACAGAAGATTGACAGTTTATCAACAGGTCGGAAGTGCCCGACTAGGGAGAAAACAGTGCATCTGTCAATTCTTGGTTTCCGGCACATCGAGAGGATTGACGGGGTTATTTGCAACTCTTTGTTGTAACTCGACAGAAACTCGCTGGCTTGTTTTGAGAATCTAAACTATTACTGACAACTTTGACAGGACTTAAGCCAGGGAAATAGTTTCCTGACAAGGGATGATCTGCCACGGTGCCACCTGTGTGGGGGCATAAAGGATAACGTCACGTGGCCAACTTTGGTAGTTTGCCATATAAACCCGAGTTGGGATCAACTAGGGGGGACTTGAAAAATGCTCTAGTCAGAGTGCCAGGGCACTGCAGTGCTTAGTGGAAATAATATCTACCGTGTGTTAATTAGTGACTTAATTTTACACGTGCCTATAATGGCAGATGTAGATATGATTGATAGGACTGCAGTAGTGCCATTTAAGGTATAACCTATTATATTAGTTCTAATTAATATAGACTGTGGCCTTGTTAAACTATAGTGGGATGATTAGCACTGTTAGTGGAAACTAGTTAGAGTAGAATAGTGATATTAACTCTGCTAGTTAAGAATAGATTAGTGAAGTGTTGATAAGCTTTACTAGTTGAGAATTGAGTAATGAGGGATAATTGGGATCTTCCCGTAGGTGTCCCTGGTGGGCGGGGTTCCGCATTCTGTTTGCTGATTTTTTCTTTGTCATAGCCTGATTCGGCTCTAGGTGGGTAGCTAATCTGCTGTATGACTAATTCTAGTTAGCTAAAGATCATTAAGCAAGGTGATAGGCTTACACTCAGCCGAAAGGATCAGTGACTAGTACTATCACCAGATGTGTTGTTTCTATCCTAGGTTCCCTACCGGATCCAAGGAAACTCAACAAGTTTTTGGGAAAAAATCAAATCCAAAAGGGAAGAACACCAGTTCAAGAGTCACTAGAGTTGCATACAGAACGTAACTTACGCTAGAAGGAAATTGATTCATCAAAGAGAGTGATGCATACTGATGCACCACACAGCATTAGACAGTAGTAACGAACCGAGAACCGGCTAAGAGTACCTAGTGTTAGTACAGCAACAATTAACATTAGAAATTAGCACTTATGGACTGAATGGTTCGATGTGCAACGAGGATGATCTGTCGACTAACTAACTAACTAACTAACTGCTACACACTACAAAAGACTTGTGCAGTTTGTTAAGGAACGTTAGGAACGGACATTGTGTAGAGTGCAACCGGTCCATGATTAACTGTTAATACCACCGGTGTCTATTTCGGATGTTCATGAAATTGGATTACCAGAGGTCTACAGAGGCAAAGCAGTATCCGGCAAGATGGTTTCGGCAACGGGTGAGAAGTACATGTTCTGACGTAACGTGCTGTGGTCTATCTTTGCTGGGATCAGCTGACTGGGTTGCTGTCTGAGAGTCAGAGTCTACACACTTTATAGAACACGTCACACATTTTCTTCACATACACGTCTCATATACGTTACACTTTTATTTTAATAAATTACTCTTTATTAATTTCTAGAAGCAAGAGTTGTTGAGTATGTTGCGTTGGGGAAGTATGAGAAGGAGGCATAGTACGACAGTGTGAGAGTGATAGGAAGAGGTGTCCATAGGCTGATGGAGTGTGTTGGACGGAAGCTGGTGGATTCTCCAGGATATTGAGAAGGAAAAAAAAAATATTATAATGTGGGTGTCGGATCTCCTCACTCCAGGGACGACACTTTAAAGGAGGACACGACATTATTGGGGGCTCGTAAACGTGATCTTTGGACAGCGGGATCTCTCGTAAACGGGATCTTTGGACAGCGGGATCTCTCGTAAACGGGATCTTTGGACAGCGGGATCTCTCGTAAACGGGATCTTTGGACAGCGGGATCTCCCGTAAACGGAATCCTTGGACAGCGAGATCTCCTGCAAGCAGGAACCTTTGACAGTGGGATCTTCTGACAACGGGGTCTTTGGACACGGGATCCTTAGTTATAAGAGGGAGATATCATTTTGGAGAATCCAGCTAGAGTGAATGTGGATAGGGGTTAGGACAAATATCTTACCTGTTCACACTTCACACGTCTGCATAGGTCTGTGGTCCTGATTCTACTCTTGTCACTGAGTGAATGTGCTGTGCGTGGTAATATCTAGATTTATTGTACTTGTTCATATAGTAGTTTGCAGTTATATTGTACTAGACCTGCTAGCTTACCTCTCTGTATAATGGCCACCCCTAAACTAACCACGTTAGAATTAAAGGCAAAGGGGGAAGAAATGGGATTGGGGGGTTCTGCTCTAACGGATTACATACAGGAAGTGGAGAGAGAGTATCGTCAAGCAGAAAGGGAAGATCGAAAGGCCGAGCTGGAATTGAGAAGGATGGAGTTGGAACAAGCAGCTAAGAAATTGGAAGCTGAGCAAGCAGCTAAGAAATTGGAAGCTGAGCAAGCAGCTAAGAAATTGGAAGCTGAGCAAGCAGCTAAGAAATTGGAAGCTGAGCAAGCAGCTAGGAAATTGGAAGCTGAGCAAGCAGCTAGGAAATTTGAAGCTGAACAAGCAGCTAGAAAATTAGAAGCTGAACAAGAAGCACAGAAGAGGGAGCACGAGTACCGGATGAGGGAACTCGAGTTGAAGAGTCAATCTAATGGAGAAACTGAGGGAGCAGTTGGAGGTTCCTCCATCCCAGGATCAACACCAGTAGGTGGACATGGGTACCATGCTATGAAGTTTCCTTTAGCGGTCTACGAGGAGGACAAAGAGAAGATTGACCAATACCTTCAACGCTTCGAGGCTATGTCAGTTGCTATGGGTCTGGAGCGTAACAAATGGAATCTTAAGCGATCCCAGGGATTACGCGGGACCGGATATGAGGTTTATACTCGCCTGCCACCAATACATGAGAACAATTATGACGAGTTAAAGACGGCTCTGCTGAAACGATTCGAGGTTACGTCACATACCTACCGGAAAAAATTTCGAGCAGCGAAACGAGAACCGGGGGAGTTGTTTGCCGCCTACAGTTTGCGTCTTAAATCTTATCTCCATAAGTGGATGGATTTGGCTGGGTTCGCACATGACTATGAGAGTCTGGAAGAGCTCATGGTAGTCGACCAGCTGAAGAAGCAAATGTCTAAACCTCTCAGGACGTTCCTGGGAGAACAAGGAGCGGAACGTATTGACCTCGTGACTAAATTAGCAGAACGGTTCGTCGAGGTACATGGGGAGGCAGGGGAGAACCTTTCCACCAACTCCAAAAGTCAAGAGAAACATGACAAGAAGAAAACCAAAAACTCAGGAACAAAAAAGTGGGAACCTTATGTGCAAAAATCAGAGGATAGTTCAGAGAAGAAGAAGGAGGGAAGCAAGAGCACTTCAAGCTCTACACCTAAACGACAGTGGTCGGAGAAGTGGTGTTCAATTTGTAAGTCACCCTCTCACAATACGAGGGACTGCAAATCGAAGGCTAAGAACCCTCACTTCGCAGCATGTCAAGTGACTTCCAAGGAGGTTGTCACGGAATATGCCAAGGTCAACAAGGAAGCTCGCCACCAGGAGAGCTCACTCAAGTCTGGCAATAGAAAATCTAGGACAGGGAAATGGTGCATCCAATGCCAGTCGAATACGCACAATGCTATTGACTGCAAGGGAAAGTCAGGAGACACTCAATTCGTCGTGTGCCCCGGGAAACCTAAGGTGGAGCCCACCGAACAGGTCGAGGCCGAGGAAGAGACTCCAGACCAGGAAAAACCACCTGTAGTGGAATTGGTAGAGGTTAACGGTCGTCAAGTGGAGTGTTTATACGACACAGGACTGGACGGGGAGGCCATGATTTCTGCGGATCTGGTACATCCAGAACAATTCACAGGTGAGACTTTGGATATACAGCCTGCACAGAAGAGTGCTGTAGTCATGAAGTTGCCTATTGCTAATGTGGAGATTCGGTCAAGGTACGTCACCGGCACCATCAAGGCCGCTGTATTGACCGATCCCATTTTCCCAGTCATCCTAGGTTGCCGGTATGTCTTTCTGGGAATGCCCAGGGAGCCAATCCATATGGGAGCACTGCAGACTCGCTCTCAGACGAAAACGGAAGAGGCAGACGCAATTGTGACTAACCCAATGCCGGGGGAGCTACGAACTGCCCAGAGTGAGGATGATACTTTACGTCCTTGCTACAGAAAGCTGCAGAAAAGTGCTGATCCACCAGGACGGGGGCAGTACTACATGAAGAATAGGATACTCTACAGGAGAGCAGGAAGGGGAGACAACCTATACGGTCAGTTGGTCGTCCCGAAAGCTCATCGGTCCCAGATTCTTCATATGGGGCATACCATCTCCTTTAGTGGACATATGGGTATTGCCGCCACCATGCAGCGAATTTCCTGCCATTACTATTGGCCGGGAATGACAGATGATGTGCGTCGGTATGTGAAGTCATGCCCTGAGTGCCAGAGGGTGGCACCAAAACACTGGACAGCACCGGTGGTGTTGGGTGAGATGCCCATCATGAACTCTCCTTTCGAGAGGGTAGCCATCGATATCGTGGGTCCACTTCCCAGGACTAGGAAGAGGAACATGTATATACTCACAATGGTGGATTGCTGTACAATGTGGGGTGAGGCTATAACGTTGACCACGATTGACTCGAAAAGAGTGGCGGACGCACTGATGGAGGCCTTTACCAGATTAGGCTTTCCGGATCAAATTCTGACGGACAATGAATCTCAGTTTTGTGGAAAACTCATGGAGGAGGTATTTAGGGTGTTTCACTCTAACCACATACATACCAGCCCTTACCACCCTCAAGCCAATGGACAAGTAGAGCGTTTCAACGGCACGTTGATGACAATGCTCAGGAAATTAGCGCAGGAAAAACCTGATAGGTGGGATGAATATATCCCAGCAGCACTCTTTGCCTATCGGGAGGTTCCTCATGGCTCAACAGGACTACCACCCGCTACGTTGCTGTTTGGTCGTCCAATCAAAGGACCGTTGGAAGCCATGTTGAGGAGTTGGACTGAAGAGGGGACGTCAGAAGAAGTGATCTCATCCTATAAATACGTGGAGGAACTGAAAGAAAAACTCCACAAGGGATGGACTCTGGCAAATCAAAACTTGAAACAGGCCAGGAAAAGACATGCGGCTTACTACAACCGTAGGTCTAAAGAAAGATCTCTAGAGGTGGGAGATAAAGTCTTGTTGCTACTCCCAACGGGAAACAACAAACTGGAGATAGGTTGGCAAGGACCATTTCCCGTGGAAAGGGTGATATCCAGAACCAACTATCAGATCCGGATCCGGGGAAAGTCGAAGATTTTCCATATCAATCTCTTGCGGAAATACGAAGAGAGACCCGGAGACAAGGCAGCTCACCTCATGGCAATGGCAGTTGCAGTGGAGACAGAAGTGGGAACCAGCGAGGGCAAGGAATATCCCTTGGTACACCAGGAAACCTATAGGGATGTGAAAGTGAACCCTGATCTGACCTCCCAGGAGAGGGAAAGGATAACCCAGGTTCTCAAGTCTCATAAGGAGATACTGACTGATAAACCAGGACGAACGAGGTTGGTTGAGTTCGAGATGACTTTGACCACACAGGAGCCTGTTCGCCAAAAGGTTTACCCAGTGCCATTCTCTAAAGAAAAGGCCCTGGAGAAGGAAATACAAAAACTGCTGGAGGATGACGTGATTGCACCATCCACATCCCCATACAATGCGGGGGTAGTTTTGTTACGCAAACCAAGTGGAGAACACCGGTTGTGTATAGACTACCGACTTCTGAACAGTCACACACAATTTCAGGTGGAACCTTTGCCGAATCCAACTCAGTTATTCGCTAGGCTCCATAAGGCTCGGTACTTTTCAAAGGTGGATCTGAGTCGGGGGTACTATCAGATACCAGTCAAACCGGAGATTCGACCACTGTTAGCTTTCAGTACACCCAGTGGACACTACGAATTCAAGGTCATGCCCTTTGGACTCAGCAATGCACCTAGTGTGTTTACACGCATGATGAGGACTTTACTAGATCCGTTACAGGATCCATCCATCATCTCATTCATGGATGATATTCTGATTTCCAGTGACAGCCTGGATGACCACTTACAATCCTTGGAGAGAGTGTTTAATAGGCTCAAGGAAGCAGGGCTTACCGCTCGTCCAACCAAGTGCATGATTGGTTACCAGACTCTGGAATTTCTAGGCCACACCATCACTCCAGGACACATAGTCCCGGAAGAAAAGAACCTGGAGAAAATCAGAAATGCACCAAGGCCAAAAACGAAGAAGGATGTGCGATCCTTTCTCTCGTTGTGTGGGTTCTACCACAAATTTATCCAACATTTCACTGAACTGGGAGCTCCGTTGACGGAAACCTTGAAAAAGGGATTCCCGGACCAAATCATTTGGACACCAGAATGTGAGAATGCCTATAGTCAGTTAAAGGAGGCCTTGGTCAGCAAACCTGTATTACAGCTCCCTGACCTTTCCAAACAATTTTTGTTGAGAACGGATGCAAGTGCGATTGGAATTGGAGCCGCTTTGTTACAGGAAGGAAAAGACGATGCTTCGGTTTTGAAACCTGTGGCATACGCAAGTAAGAAACTTCTCCAGGCGGAGAGGAATTATTCAACCGTCGAGAGAGAGTGCTTGTCCCTCGTATGGGCAGTGCAAAAATTTCAGCCATATTTGTATGGAGTTAAGTTTCGGGTTCAGTCGGATCATCAGCCCCTGATGTTCCTGGCTACTTCTCAGAAGCTCAACGCCCGTTTGATGCGGTGGTCGTTGTTACTTCAACCATATAATTTCACAGTAGAGTACATTCCGGGGAAGGAGAATGTTGGAGCGGATTTCTTGTCAAGACACCCAGCTCCTGAAGAAGAGGAATGAATCATCTGGATTTAACTCATGGTGGAGAAGAGTGAGATGGACTACTCTCTTAAGAGGGGGCCTATGTCACGAGCGCCATGAGTTAACCAGCTAATAATACCGACGTTTGCGTGGCGTATATTTTCTAGGCCACAAAAGTTGTACTAACAGAGTAAACACAGCTGCACAGGTTACATCGTGTCAGCCCATAAACACATTTGGTGGTGAGTGAGAAGGAATGGATACATCGAGTTGGCAGTTCATTAACAGTTAGAATCACATATGATTGTCGGCTTAGGATATGGAATGGTTCCGTTTGTCATCTATACTGCCGGACATCAGACGGAAATGGCTGCTGGGATTGTCACCACGGAACAGAAGATTGACAGTTTATCAACAGGTAAGAAGTGCCCGACTAGGGAGAAAACAGTGCATCTGTCAATTCTTGGTTTCCGGCACATCGAGAGGATTGACGGGGTTATTTGCAACTCTTTGTTGTAACTCGACAGAAACTCGCTGGCTTGTTTTGAGAATCTAAACTATTACTGACAACTTTGACAGGACTTAAGCCAGGAAAATAGTTTCCTGACAAGGGATGATCTGCCACGGTGCCACCTGTGTGGGGGCATAAAGGATAACGTCACGTGGCCAACTTTGGTAGTTTGCCATATAAACCCGAGTTGGGATCAACTAGGGGGGACTTGAAAAATGCTCTAGTCAGAGTGCCAGGGCACTGCAGTGCTTAGTGGAAATAATATCTACCGTGTGTTAATTAGTGACTTAATTTTACACGTGCCTATAATGGCAGATGTAGATATGATTGATAGGACTGCAGTAGTGCCATTTAAGGTATAACCTATTATAATATTAGTTCTAATTAATATAGACTGTGGCCTTGTTAAACTATAGTGGGATGATTAGCACTGTTAGTGGAAACTAGTTAGAGTAGAATAGTGATATTAACTCTGCTAGTTAAGAATAGATTAGTGAAGTGTTGATAAGCTTTACTAGTTGAGAATTGAGTAATGAGGGATAATTGGGATCTTCCCGTAGGTGTCCCTGGTGGGCGGGGTTCCGCATTCTGTTTGCTGATTTTTTCTTTGTCATAGCCTGATTCGGCCCTAGGTGGGTAGCTAATCTGCTCTATGACTAATTCTAGTTAGTTAAAGATCATTAAGCAAGGTGATAGGCTTACACTCAGCCGAAAGGATCAGTGACTAGTACTACCACCAGATGTGTTGTTTCTATCCTAGGTTCCCTACCAGATCCAAGGAAACTCAACAAGTTTTTGGGAAAAAATCAAATCCAAAAGGGAAGAACACCAGTTCAAGAGTCACTAGAGTTGCATACAGAACGTAACTTACGCTAGAAGGAAATTGATTCATCAAAGAGAGTGATGCATACTGATGCACCACACAGCATTAGACAGTAGTAACGAACCGAGAACCGGCTAAGAGTACCTAGTGTTAGTACAGCAACAATTAACATTAGAAATTAGCACTTATGGACTGAATGGTTCGATGTGCAACGAGGATGATCTGTCGACTAACTAACTAACTAACTAACTGCGTACACACTACAAAAGACTTGTGCAGTTTGTTAAGGAACGTTAGGAACGGACATTGTGTAGAGTGCAACCGGTCCATGATTAACTGTTAATACCACCGGTGTCTATTTCGGATGTTCATGAAATTGGATTACCAGAGGTCTACAGAGGCAAAGCAGTATCCGGCAAGATGGTTTCGGCAACGGGTGAAAAGTACATGTTCTGACGTAACGTGCTGTGGTCTATCTTTGCTGGGATCAGCTGACTGGGTTGCTGTCTGAGAGTCAGAGTCTACACACTTTATAGAACACGTCACACATTTTCTTCACATACACGTCTCATATACGTTACACTTTTATTTTAATAAATTACTCTTTATTAATTTCTAGAAGCAAGAGTTGTTGAGTATGTTGCGTTGGGGAAGTATGAGAAGGGGGCATAGTACGACAGTGTGAGAGTGATAGGAAGAGGTGTCCATAGGCTGATGGAGTGTGTTGGACGGAAGCTGGTGGATTCTCCAGGATATTGAGAAGGAAAAAAAAAAATTATAATGTGGGTGTCGGATCTCCTCACTCCAGGGACGACACTTTAAAGGAGGACACGACACCAGCACCAGGGCGCCATGTGCCGGCCCTGCAATTATGGAAGCCGCCATGGATGGCGGAAAATGCCGTGGACTGTCCCTGCCTTCCTTTGAGGGACGACCGTTGTCTTATCCCGTTCCAACTTGGCCAGCTGGGTTGTGGACGGTACCGCAAACAGTGAGAGTCTCCCAGGAATGCTACCTGGTCAAAAAAGCACGCTTAAGCAGGCTGTGTTGGCCTACGGGTTTCGGCCCAACGGCGCATAACAAACACACCGCAATCACATCTGAAAAAAAAACAAACAAACTCCGGATGATCGCAAAGAAGAAGAAGCTTTACTGCTAACGACGACAAAAATATGCATATTTGTGGCGCTTATTGTCTGTTTTGCATTAGTCATAATTTTTCAAGCTGGTCTATTAGGCCATGGTTTGTTTATTATGTAGCGCTTTTGAAATTCTATCTTTAATCATATTTGCTTTTAAATCTTATGTTTAAAAACGAATGCAATTGTTCTCTTTCTTTAGGTTCATATTTTTACACACGATTAGAAAATAGTTTATGGTACTCGATTCTATGTAAGATCGATCTATTCTAAAACTGGTACCAGCAACGTCTATAATATACGTCAAAACCCTGTCAAATGACCTATGGTACAGTAGAGAAGACATATGCTGTTTCTCCTGCTGCAAGCAGGTTCTGTTTGTGTCTACCGAAGTCTGCGGAAAGCCGTGATTGTATCAATTACCAGCTGTACCAAGCGAACCCATCCACGAGGTATTTTAAGTGAGCGAATTTAGAGAAAGTGCTAATGTAATAGCCTCTCTAAGTTAGAAGCACCATTTGCTAGAGGTAATAAATGGAGCTGTGCAGAAACAAAATTGTCCACAACGTTTGATTAGAATTTGATAATGATGATGGTTATGATGGTCATGATGGTTGTGGTGATCGTAGCCTTGCTTACCCTGGTGGGGAATTTAATTACATACCAGGGAGGGGAGTTATGTCAGGGGGAAAACTTGCCCTGTCTAGTAGTCCATTTCCCGACATAAACCTAGGCATCTAACCTTCCCTTTCGCACTCCTTGGGGATACCAAGACCAGTTAATTATACACAATAACGAGCCATTCTCAGCTGTACATATTGGTTATCTAGGGGCTTAGTATTTATTTCGTCATATAGATTTTGTCCCTAGTCTATTTCTGGCAAATTGTGGTCTCAGTCCGGAATTCTGAAAAATTGGGTGTTCGTCCGGTAGGTTTCGGGAAAGTAGTACTTTCTCTTCTGACAATCGGGGTTGCTGGCCAGTAATAGTAAATAACTTGGCGGCAGCACACCCACATTTCTTACAGCCATTCAAAGATAATATTCAAACATACTAAACCGCAATCTATGACCGATTCGCGCGCGCGAATGCGCGCACTCACACACACACATACACACATACACCCACGCTCAGACAGAAAGACTGACAGACCGAGAGAGATGAAGAGGGACATACATATAAAGAGGAAGAGAAACAGAGAGAGAGAGAGAGAGAGAGAGAGAGAGAGAGAGAGAGAGAGAGAAAGACACTCTCACACACGCAAACGCACACATATATATATATATATATATATATATATATATATATATATATATATATATATATATATATATATATGTGTGTGTGTGTGTGTAGAGAGAGAGAGAGAGAGAGAGAGAGAGAGAGAGAGAGAGAGAGAGACACAGAGACAGAGAGACAGAGAAAGAGAGAGTGAGATAGTCAAAGAAATGCAAACTAAGATTTCTGGAAAAGAAAACTACAAGGCAAATCAATATAAAGCATTCACAAACGTGTTTGTCTTAGAAGCCTAGCACTTTAGCTGCAGAATACTTTACTCTACTAATGAAGAATCAGATTCGCTGGGCTGGTCACTTGATTCGCAAGTTAGATCACAGGCTCCCTAAACGAATTTTTGTGTGTGAGCTGCCCCTGTGGTAAACGCTCCCAAGATGGCCTGAGAAACGCTTTAAAGACACCGAAGATCTCACTAAAAGCTTTAGGAATTCATCACGACACTTGGGAGACTGCTGTCAAAAACAGAAATTCGTGGCGTACATCATTACGCAAGGGTGAAGTCACTTACGAGGCAAAAGTAACTGCAAGAGCTATGGGGAAAAAGACTGGACAAAATCAACAACAACAACAACAACAACAAACAAACAAACACATACACACACTGCAGAAAATCCTCCTGGAACGTCAAGAATTCTTTGCCTACATTGTCAAAGGACATTTCGAGCCAAAATAGGCCTTACTTGAACTCAACGGCTCCAAACTTTCAACCCCGCTGGATGAAATGAAAGGTCATCATCATTCTTGATGGACAAACACCACTGTATGACAGATCACTGCGTTATACATGTGAGGATGTTAGCTTGCCCCATGAAGGCCACGTGAGAGATTTACTCCAACTATGCAGTAAAAACTGACAACCACGTGAGAGGTTTACTCCAAATATAATGTAAGAACTGGAGACATGCTAGAGAGTGACTCCAACTATACAGTGACAACAACTAATAACAAGGTAAAATATTTGCTCCACCTATGCAGTAAGATTTAATGACAACGTACAAGATTTACTCCTACCGTGCAGCAATAAATAATGACAGCAAGAAAAATTTACGCCAGCTATGTAGCAATAACTAATGAAAACATGAGAGATTTACTCTAAATATGAAATAATAACTATTGACAACAATAACTAATGACTACAATAACTTTTGACGACAATAACTCATGACAACCAATAACTAATGATAGTGACTAATGACAACAATAACTAAAGAAAACAATAACTAATAACAACAATAACTAATGACAACGTGAGAGATTTACTTCAACCATGAAGGAATAGTTAATGACAACATGATACAAATTTATTCCAACTATGCAGTTTAGAATCGGTTATCACGAGAAAAATTTACTCTAACTATGCAGTAAATATTAATGACAAATCTATGTGAAACATTTACACTACTGTGCAGTAACGAATGACGGCCCCATAACAGATTTTATCCAAATATGCAGTAACAAATGACGATCACGTGTGAGATGTTCTCCAACTATACAGTAACAAATGACGGTCACGTGTGAGATGTTCTCCAACTATACAGTAACAAATGACGGTCACGTGTGAGATGTTCTCCAACTATACAATAACAAATGACGGTCACGTGTGAGATGTTCTCCAACTATACGGTCACAAATGACGGTCACGTGTGAGATGTTCTCCAACTATACAGTAACAAATGACGGTCACGTGTGAGATGTTCTCCAACTATGTAGTAACAAATGACAGTCACGTGAGCGATGTTCTCCAACTATTCAGTAGCAAATGACGACCACGCTCATATTTTCATCCACCATAATGTGCTTGTTAAAACGTGGATATTAAAACATGTTAATAACATTAACCTACATTACACCACCATTATTCCGAGTTCTGACAACACACGATGGATGCCATACAAGTTACATTAAAAAGGGTTCTTATTAGAACGTGTACATGGGGAACATCCGAAGCCACACAACTGTTTCAACAATTTTGTCAAGACATAGATTATAAAGGGCTTCATTGAACAAAACAAAACAATTGCCAGATTTGTTTAAGCCCCAGAAAGCCTCATAAACCACCAAAATCTAGTTGAACACCGAGAGAATCATAATACAAAATACCATTAGGAAGCTTGATGAAAGGAAAACTAAACATACACAGATACAAGCGAACGTTTCGACCGCAGTCTTTATCAATGAACAAGAAACGGTGGCCTGTGTTTGTGTGTGGTTTTCCTTTTATAAAGTCTCCTGTTTATGTTTTGTGTTTTATTCAGGCTTCAGTATCAGCTCGGCAGCAGCAACCCCCCCCCCACCCCCCCCCCATTTTGATACAAGGAGGACTAGTGTGTTTAAACCGGGTGGTTTGTATATTTCATTCATGTATACAAGTATGATTTCTCCATTTACATATCAATGACGCGTCAGACAGGCCTATATTGACGATGAAAGAAAGGTATAGAACAAAGCAAGTAATCAGTCTTTCAGGTGCCGTCTCCAAAACGAAGATTGGCTGCAGTGGGTCTCCAAAACTCTTTGTTTCTCATCCTGGTTATAACTGTCAGATTACTGTTCATCCCATCTCTTGTTGTTATCTTCCTTTGTATCACTGTGTATCTCTTGTCAGCCTACAATCAACTTTTCATTTTAGTATGGTTGTTATAACTGTGGTATACGTTTTAATAAATATTTCCTGTATTTCTTTTTTAATTCGTTCATTAACTCTCTTTCCATTCCAAGTGTCTCTAGAACCTCTATATTTAAATGGTTTTGCTTTCATGACACATGCCACATTATTTGTCATTCCTATTGCTTGTTCATCGTTATAAACATAAATAAATGGGAGAACTCGGGTGACAACTGGTAAGATTCAGGGGAAGAGAACAAGGAGAAGGCAGAGAAGTAAATACATGGATGGCTTTACCACGTGGTATGATCGAGACAAGAACAGAGCTGATCCACGACTCTGGTGATCGAGTGAGATAGTGAAGCAAGACCACCTACGCTTATCGGCATGACACATGATAATGATGATCTAATACACTTTCTGCGGTGCGCCAGTTTACTTGCTCAATGAAGTATGATAACTCCTGCTTGTACTGTCTGCTAGTGACACTGCCATCAGTATATCTAGAATTTCACAATTATTATTCCACTGACGTTCAGTCAAAGCAATTCTTCAGCATATTCAGCATATTTAAAAATGTGTTCTGTGTATAATTCATTAATTCATTCCATCCACGGATAACCGCTCAAGCAATGATACAGATAAGTAACTTTGATACTTTAATGTAGTGTCTTTCGTGTATTTGTTTGTCTATTTTTGTTTGTTTGTTCTGTGCTGACGAAGGCTTTGTTTCTTGTATTCGTGCGCTAGTAATGCTCACAATCTACTTCTCGTTTTTCGGTGATTCATTCAACAGTTTTACGGATGTTGACATAAAAATATATAGAATTTCAGATAACATATTTGCGTATATTGTATACATTACAAGAAAGCGTTGAAAAGCTTATTACATGTCTTCGAGATACAGAATTAGATGAAAAATATATACTTATTTTGGGTATCTATTTTGGGATCAAGAGGCAACAATTAGAAACGAAAATAATTATTACTCACGGAAGATTACAAAAAGGAGAATGGGACGATTCCGTAGTCTCCTTAAGCCTTATGAGCTTATACACAGAACACATTTTTAAATATGCTGAAGAATTGCCTAGACTGAACATCAGTGGAATAATAATTGTGAAATTCTAGATATACTGATGGCAGTGTCACTAGCAGACAGTACAAGCAGGACTACATTCGGTTTATTCCATCCACGGATAGCCGCTCAAGCAATGATGCAGATAAGTAATCTTAATATGTTAATGTAGTGTCTTTCGTGTATTTGTTTGTCTATTTTTGTTTGTTTGTTCTGTGCTGACGAAGGCTTTGGCCGCAACGTCCATTTTGTTTCTTGTAGTCGTGCTTTAGTAAAGCTCACAATCTACTTCTCATTTTTCGGTGATTCATTCATTGCTTTTTAAGCTTTACTGCAGTTCCCCTTATTCTTGTTAAAACTGTTGACAACTGTGCTGTTACTGCTATTACGTAAAGAACATCATTTTTCAGCTGACTCTTTGTCTATATTTTTAAATTATAAATTCTCTCTTGTCTGATCTTGAGGAGCTTCTTAGTTATATTGCCCATTAATAGATTAAGTGCCAAATAAAATATAGACTTGTAAGTAACAAAATTTAATGGTGGAAAATCGGAAGTAGACAGTGATGACTTAAAAGCTGTTAATATGGTATCAAACATGTTGAATTGTATATCAAATTAAAGGGAGTTACATATGGAAAACTATGGTATATAAGTCCATGGCAGATACGACAAGTCGCTTAAGACGATTAATCATTCCATGACACTTAATCAGTTAAGCGAATAGTTATGCAGTCTTCACAATCAACCGTATTTGGTTTCTTGGGCCGTGTGACGACAACGGATGTTTTCACATCGTTGGGCCTGTGTCCAGTATTCATAGTATATCGTGAAACAAGGATAACAGCAGTATTCTAGTCATCATAAATAGTTCCCCGTCCAATAATGTTCGACCCATTTAACGTCTTTAAACTGGCGTGACCGAGAGAAGCATTATTTTGGACCCACCATGCGTCTTTCTCCTGTTGTAATTCCGAATACTGTAGGCCAGTTTCAACACATATGTTCATTGCCGATTGCAATTGTCCCAAGAATTATCTGTTATGTGTGCTTAATGAGAAAAAAATCACCCTACCATCATAAAGCGAACATCATACACCCGATGCATCATTACCCGCCTGTTTCTCATATGACTCTATGACCTTTTGACTTAGTCGGGAGAGAGTCATCTTCTTTCTCCAGGTCGTTCGAACTCTGTCACCGCCTCACAACAAATTTGTCTCCTCTCAGTGACAATCGCCTGTTATAGAGATAACTGTCGGTCACAACTAACATGTCTCTTCTCAGTGACAATCGCCTGGTATAGAGATAACTATCGCTGACAGCAAACTTGTCTTCTCTCAATGACAATCGCCTGTTTGGTCAACAACCGACTGTTGTATATTCACAGCTAATCTTTATTTCTATAGGCCAGCACATGAACACTTTCACAAGTATAGATTGTCGCTCATATTAATCTTTAAGAAAGTCTTAATCGTCGAGAGGATCGACTTGCTTGCTTGCTTGCTTGTGTTCGTTGGCTTGAGCTCCAACGCGAAGTCCTGTATGTCGGATGAAGGCATCCTGTTGTCCAACATCAGTGTGATGTCATACAGGACCTGAGTTTTGCGTGAGTATCCGTTGTCCCATGTCTGGCTTATTGGTGTGCAGACTGGTGGTTCCTCGCCGTACAGGCAAACACTCTCCGACTTCGGAGGAAGGATCGACTTCATTCGACCGGGTTTTATCCCACATAGCTCGGTCTCTTTTATTTATTTGTATACTAAATGCTATTACTTATTTTTATACTAATTGTTAAGACATACTTTTATAATAAATATTAATACATACTTTTACACTAAATATTACTACATACTTCTATACTAAGTATTAATACAAACTTTTATACTAAGTATTAATCATACGCAATCGACGGTTTTTATGAAATAAAAGAAGGCGTGTTATAAATCTCCTTGATGTTCTAAAGGAGTTTCAATTATTAATCTAAGATTTAAAATTGGCTCAGTTACTTCTTTTTGATCTAAAGCCAACTCGTTCATAGGACAGGTTATCGTGCGACTTATGATTCATTACGTTCAAAAGTATTCTTAATATCAAACTACTTGGATATCGAATGAGGCTAAAGGTTTGCAGACCTCGTACATTTAGTTCTTTTTTTTTTTTTTTGTAATACAGTTTCTTTCTTTAGTCGATTCAGGACACAATATATACCTGCATGTCTCTCGGTTCGCGTGTCTGCTTTGTTAGCCTTATGTATGTCTTCTTGCCTGAATGTGTGTCTGCCGTTCTGTTTGCTTGTTAGCAAGCCTATCTGTTGTCCAATTTTCTGCAGGCCTTTCACTTTGTCTGCTTGTCTGTCTGTATGTATGCGTGCCTGTCTCTATGATTTTGTTAGCGTGTGCCTGTCTGTCTATTTATGTTTGTGTCTTTATGACAATCTACGTGACCGTGTGTGCATGTGAGGTTTTGTTTCTTTCTATCTGTCTGTCAATCTTTACGTCTTTTTGTCGGTGTCTGTGACTATGTGTCCGTGCGCTTTCCTATCAGGCTGGCCGCATCTCTATATTCCTGTCTGTCTGTCTGTCTGTCTGTCTGTCTGTCTGTCTGTCTGTCTGTCTGTCTGTCTGTCTGTCTGTCTGTCTGTCTGTCTGTCTGTCTGTCTGTCTGTCTGTCTGTCTGTCTGTCTGTCTGTCTGTCTGTCTGTCTGTCTGTCTGTCTGCCTGCCTGCCTGCCTGCCTGCCTGCCTGCCCGCCCGCCCGCCCGCCCGTCTGGCTCACTAAGAGGCTGTCAGGGTGTCAGGCTGGCGGGCTATCCAAATAAGTGAATGAAATGGTAGATGAATGAATGAATTCACTGTCTCTGCGCATGTGTATACAAAACATCAGCAGACAATAGTTATGTGTAACATTTTAAACATCCTTGCAATAACGGGGTCCGGTTTTACCACGGGAAAAGTAACCTCTGATTTATAATTCAATTTATCCTCAATTCCTACGGCGTGTATTTGATGTATTATATCATAACGATCTTGTCAGTTATTACATATTTCCACTCACTCCCTCCATTGCTTTGTTGTCCCTAGGTGCTGTTGGCTATTATTACAAACAGCCAAACTCTCTGTATAAATAATAGTGTCTTTCTTGTATCCTGAATATCACTGGGTGTTCTCATTTCGTCCTGCATATATTTCTCATTTCATCATAATTAAACACCCTTGTGGGTAACATAACTGTAATTGCACAACATGTCTTTATTTATTACCCACTTACCCGCCGTTTCTACACCACAATAAAAGAAATGATGGCACTTTATCGGTGCCAAATATACATGAATGCATGCATATATACACACTTACATACACAGATATAAACATGCAAACATACACACACACACACACACACACATACACACACACACATTCAGACAGATAGACAGAGAGGCTGACAGACACATACATGTACACACATAGTGGCAACAGCAGGAGCCGAAAGAGGTGCAGATGAAATGAAGTGTTAAATGTGATTGCTATCGGCTAAGAGATCAAGATACTTAACACTCCAAATGACGAAACAAGATACTGTACATTAATTTCTTTGAAGACCTGACAACTCTTATTGTTACTAATTGCAATTATTCTGTAATTTTTATACAGATGCCATCATCTTGTGGCAACTCGTGTGAAGAAAATTGCTCTGATCACATCCCCAAGTGAAGACTATCGCTCCCTCGCCAGTTCCCATGCCTCATACATTTTCCTTCCTACCTACCTACCTACCTACCTACCTACCTACCTACCTACCTACCTACCTACCTACCTAACAAACTAATACCTACCAACCTACCTACCTACCTATCTACCTACCTACTACCTACCTACCTGCCTGCCTATTTGACTTGACTTGACTTGCACCTTGTCGTCTTGACAGACGATAGTTTGTAAAATGGAGTGATGCCTCTCCATAACACTAAACACAAAGCCTGAGCTAAGTTTAGAGATCATGAGTTGCCCATGCAGCAGCAGCCCTCTCTCGGCCTGTTTAGTTTACTCCAGAGGAAAGGTAACACCAATACGTATGGAACAAGACAAGCTGCAGAATCTACCGGATCAGCAAAGCAATGATCTAACTGTCCGCCTTCCATCCTAGACCAGTTGCCGACCAAGGCTTAGGACTTGGTCTGCCCTGCTATGACATCTAGTCTTTAGGTTGCATTTCCTCGCACTAGGATAAGGTTTGTACCTCCCATTTGCACTCCTCCGCCCGAAGCCGTTGGCTCAATGTGGGGTGTCGGGTTTGGTAAGTGCCGCCCAACATTCGGCGCTATCAGAAAGCAGGTAGTACCGTCTACTGTCATGCGATAGCTCAGTCATATCTGACTAGGACCTGACACCCACCTGCCTATTTCCCAACCAATCAACCAACCATCCAACCAAACAACCAACCAACCAACCAACCAACAAACAAACCAACCAACCACCCAACCAACCAACCAACGATCCAACCAACCAACCAACCAACTAACCAACCAACCAATCAACCAACCACCCAACCAACCAACCAACCAACCAACGATCCAACCAACCAACCAACCAACCAGCCAACCAAACAACCTACCTACCTGCATGCCTACCTACCTAGCTGCCTGCCTACCTAGCTGCCTGCCTGCCTACCTACTACCAGCCTGCCTGCCTACCTACTTACCTGTTACTTATCTACTTCCTACCTACCTACCTACCTACCTACCTACCTACCTACCTACCTACCTACCTACCTACCTTCCTACCTACCTACCTACCTACCTACCTACCTTCCTTCCTACCTACCTATCTACCTACATACCTAACAACCTACTAACGAACCCACGCACGTACATACGAACGAGCGTATACAAGTAGACATACAGGCATATAATAAGGCAGACAAACAGCTACATACACATCCAGATGGTCACACACCTGTGTATTTACTAAGTTCTCTAACAAATATTTACGTGTACTCACACGAGTTAAGCAAAAAGTAAACTAGATAAAGGATTATATTTTTCATTCTATAGTTAATTGCTGGGAAATAAAGTGCGAGGTCTAAAAAATTCGCATCTAGCAGTGTTCGACGGCTGATCATCGTCGCCGTGATATTCGGTCCCCTTTACTTCTGAGAATATTTGCTGATACCAAGTTTATCCTAGAACAACCTAGAAGCTCGGGTCAGTAAAATTAGAAAACAATATGGCGGTTGGAAGTTAAATTAAACTTTGTTGGACATTGAGACGGTGAGGGGAAAGTGAACAAAACTGGAAAATGAGACATTTTCCAATTTCTTACGATCGCGTTGGTGAGATGCCCAAGATTTGATAGCCGTGACCACCTTGGAAAAAAAAAGAAAAAGGTTCGAACACAAGCATGCCGGACCGATCGGCAATCGTGCTATCCACTGTACTACAACGACTCCACGACAATTAATTAGTCCACTAAAAACCTTTTAGGTATGTTTTTCAAATAATACATGAAAAATCAGCAAAGGTATTATAAAAGCACAAACATGCAACAAGATCACGAAGTAAATTAAAATATGCACAGAGAAAACACGCAAACACGACTGTGTCATTAACAATTAATCAGTTCACTAAAAACATTGACAGCTAAGAGAAAGACACGAGATTCCACAACCCACCCTTGTCTGCTAACAAATGACTGATAGATATCACCGGAGTTCGCATTACCAGTTGTTTCATTTAACGCTGCCAAAAATCTCAGGGAAAAAAGCCTGTGAAAACAGGCTTTTGAAATGGCTGATACAAATTCATTTTCCAGATCCCGAAACGATGTATCCTGAGTGAAACTGTAGCGGCAGTGAAAGTTAGTAGGAATTCTCAAGATGTGCTCGTCAAGGACGTGCGTGTTTTCCCATGATTGGTGCCAGAGTGTTTTCTTTTGGAGTTTAATAGTCAGTCTTTGCCAATTGTTATCAAAATTATACTGATAGTATTCATGTGTTAAGTAAATAACCATTTTACATGCGTACTGGGTATATGGTGGTCCCATATTTTTATCGACGAATTTGCACTTGCTGATACGTCAGCATGAAGTCTGCCTCTGTTACATTTCCCGGTACCCATTTTAGGCTGGGTCGACCTGGGGATTCAAACTCATGACCACCGGGCGCGGCAGACAAGCATGCTAGCGCCTGCGCAACCTCGGCTGCCCTACATTATCCTTAACCTTATACTTCACACCTCTGTTGCAGTAAGTTCCATATGGTTAATGTTAACACTGGGTACTAAGTAACCTACTGCGCACTCATCGGTTATACCATAAATAACACATTGGCTGTTTTCTCTTTTGTTCCTCTTACGGGGGAAGTGCGTCACGCCTCAAAGGTTGTTGTGCCCTACGTGGCGATGCAGTTATGTAGGGTTTACTTTCTCTAGACTGATTCCACCCAAGGCAAGAGACTCTATCTACCGGTGATTAGAGTATTTATCTTAATTATTTTGCCAGGGCAGCGGCTTTATATGATACTCTTTGCGATTTACCATTGCTGTTGGATTTTTAACGTGCACAACGTTCACACCGAAACGATTAGTAGTATTAAAGGTTGGTTTCGGGTCGTAAATCAGGCTCAGAACCTGATTTATTTCTTCTATAACGTTGTCTGACGTTATGAGAATTAGTAAGGAAACGTCACAGCCTGGAGCCTGAAATGTCAAATTTCCTGCCGGTAAAGTGATATAACTAAAAAGGGGCCTTACTACTTTCGGTTTTTCCTCTTTCCTCGCTAAGCAGCGATACAACTTCCGGTTCTTCCCCGATCAAGGGACCTAATTATGATGACCGTTGTAGGCGGGTTATCACAACAGGGGATTGAACCCCATACCAGGCCAAGGCGGTCTCCAAAGCATGTCCTGGGAATCGAAAGCAGTATGTCAGACTTGTAACCCCTCGTCACAGCACCGGCTAATGCCTTCTCGTGGTCGCAGAGATGGTGGTGTAGCAAGCTATTTCTATAGACAACTTTAGTTATACAAACATGTCGGTAAAACAAAGAATGATGGTGGGTGGTCGCCCACACCAGTCCGTAAAACACATGATGGTGTGTGGTGAATTGCAATGTGATCTGTATACGCTGGTCTGTTATCAACAGACAACCAGGACGCGACAAATTGTGAAGGTATTATGTTTCTTTGAAACAATGAACTGTTGGTGATTCATTGTGTAAGGTAATAGCAACCTAAAATAAACATGAACAAATTGTCATATTATTTTTAAAAAGTCGGACTCGGTAGCAGGGCGACGAACTCATGCAATTCCATTTGTTCGAGTGTAAATGAGCGAGTGAGTGAGTTAGTGAGTGTGTGTGTGTGTGTGTGTGTGTGTGTGTGTGTGTGTGTGTGTGTGTGCGTGCGCGCGTGTGTGAGCGTGTCGTGATTAAACCGACTAACAGAGCACGATGATTAGGTTAAAAAAATGCATTTCAATTCAAAATGGGACCATCCATTAGGTCTTTTCCCGAGGACACGATGGTGTCGTGAGAAACGAGCATTCAGATGTATTCGCTGGGACTGCACCGCTGGGTGCGTCATTGATGCACTATAAAGCAGACGCTGTCAGGTCTCTCTGGGATCACGTGTATAGTGTTGAAGACCTGTTAGATCATAATGGCTTGGAGAGCCATGCAGCAGAAAGTGACCAGAGGATCTGACCAACACTTAGTACTTCAAAGAAAGGTCAGACGGACACATAATCAGTTACAAATATAACCATCAATGATAGGACTCTTCGCTAGCTGTTGAAGATGAGGGCAAAGCTCAAATGGGAATGTTCTGAATGTTGTGATGTCTGCTCTTGACTCAGCTTAACTCATCATGGGCATCAGAAAAAATAAATTCCTTAGCTTTTCTTCACTTTGAACAGTAAAATAATAATGAGATCAACACCATGCATGCCTGAATTATCAACTAGTGGACACAATGTTACCAACCTGCGTTATGCTGATGACATGATTGTAGTCACTGAAATTTAAACGCAGCTACAAGAAACGATGGATATAATGGCCACTTAAAGTAAAAACAGAAGACTTAGTCTGTATAACAGAAAACAGTTTCCATGGAGAAATCATGTTTTCCCAAATGCAACATAAATGTGAATAATTTGAAAATAGTAAATGCATTTAAGTATTTGGGTAATTTAGTCGGAGTGTGAAGTCGAAGTGTGAAGTCGGAGTGTGAAGTCGGAGTGTGAAGTCGGAGTGTGAAGTTGGAGTGTGAAGTCGGAGTGGCTTCAGTCCAGTGCTACTAGAAGTAGTGTGTAAGGACTACACTGGAGATAAAAACGAGCGAGACCTAAAAAAGATGCATCTCCAGTATAGCTGTTTCATTCATTGTGAGAAGAGCGTTCTGAAGAGCTATGTCGAGCCAATTCTGATGTACAGAATGCAGTCATGGACAGTTAGAGGAAAATGAGGAATAACGTGGATGCAACGGCGGTGTGCCTGTAAAGAAGAATGGTGAGAATAACTTAGACGAATACAAAAATAAATAAATGAAGATATCAGCAAAGAAGTTATCTCAGAAAGAGAACTGGATAATTTCCCATTGTTTGGACAGTTCATGGACTGGCAAAAGCTGCAGACCTTCGTGACATGGCAAATTGGAAACAAGGATAGTAACATTGTCCAAGTTTCACATCCATACAAAAGAATAGGCTTTATTTACCCTCTCAACACTCTTTTTCTCGTTTCAATTGACATCTTTTTATTGGTCAGAATGTTTTTCATCTTGCTAAAGGCTACTTTCGCCATGGCGATTCTTGTTCTAATCTTTTCAAGGCATCTCCCATCAGATGTTATGACTGTTCCGAGATAATTGTATTGATTCACTTGTTGAAGAATATTCCCATTTACTTGTATATTACATTGTGGTACTTCGTTCTTCCAACCCCAGCTGCTCACTGTGTACAACAACCGCGTCTACTATTTGTTGCAGATCCTGTGCATTGTCTGCAATCAAAACTGTATCATCTGCGTATCTAATGTTATTGATGTTTCTTCCTCCAATGCTGATTCCATTTATATCTTCTACATTTCTGAAAATATTTTCACTGTATAGTGAAAAAAGATCTGGAGACATTACACATGCCTGCCTAAATCCCATCTTTTAATAGGTTGTTATTGTCCCACTTATATATCAATCCTTATGGCAGCTTGTTGTTTCCACTATATGTTTTTTTATAAGTCTAATATCTTTCCCATCAATTTGTAGATCTGCAAGCATATCCACCATGTTGACATGTCTAACTCTATCAAAAGCCTTTGTGTAGTCAATAAAGCAAAGATGTATATCCTTGTTTACTTCTATAGCACGTTCTATAACTGTTCGCAGAATACACACAGCATTTACTGTACCCTTTCCTTCTACAAACCCACATTGTTCTTCCCCTATTTCAGGTTGTATTTTCTTCCTCACTCTTTGCATAATAATTCGTAACAAAATCTTTGTGATGTGACTCATTATACTAATTGTTCTATGTTGATCACATTCTAAGGTTCCTGATTTCTTTGGGAGTGGAGTGCAATAAATACAGAATTACATAATATAGAAGGTATATATCTCCAGTATCATATAATGTGTTCAGCAGTCTGGTGACTTGCTCTAATCCAAATTCTTCTCAAGCTTTAATCATTTCTGTTGTGATGTTATCTTCATAGGCTGTCTTGCCAGCTTTCATATTCTTAAATCACTACTTATAACAGCGTTCCAATTTAAGCGACTACAATCATGTCATCAGCATAACGCAGGTTGTTGACATTGTGTCCATGTTTTTGTTAAAAAAATATGTCAGGCATGCATTGTGTGGATTACATTATTATTTCGTTGTATAAATTGAAGAAAAGCAAAGGAAAAGTACTTTTTTTCTGATGCCCAGCAAAAACCGAATTCACAGTACTCAGCACGTTCTCGTGTGTGCCTCTTCTTATCTTCAACAGCCAGCGAAGAGCCCTAATACTGATGGTTCCATTTTCTGTCTGATAATGTGTCCGTTTGACCTTACCTTGGAGTACTAAATATTGGCCAGATGGTTTGGTCACTTCCTGCTGTATGTCTCTCCAAACCATTATGATTTAACAGGTCTTCCACACTACAACCTGATCCGAGAGAGACCTGACAACGTCTGCCTTATAGTGCACTGATACCCCACCTAGCGGTGCAGACCCGGCCAGTACATCCGCCTACTCATCTCTCACGACACCGTCATGTCCTCGGGAAAAGATTAATCGGATGCTCCCAATCTTTGATGTTTGAATTGAAGCATGCATGTTTTCAACCTTCTGAACATGCTCTGTTTGTCGATTACAATCACGAAAAGAACACATACACATATACACACATACACTCACACACACGAACACGTCGTAGTGCATGGTTCCGTCGCCCAGCTACTGAGTCTGACGTATTTATAACATGACCACTGTTCATTTAATTGTGCGTACACTTTAGCTTGCAGGAAGAATGACAATAGACGACAATAACAATCACGGATAGGAGTTCTTAACTGTAGCAGGGTATTACATTACACAATTATTATGAACAGTCTACCTAATCATTGTAACATAATACTTTCATAATCTGCCGCTTTCTGGTCGTCTGGTTGATAACAGACCAGTGTAGACAGATCCCATTACATTCCAACACACACCATCATGTGTTTTACGGACTGGTGAGGGCGACCAATCACCATCATTATTTGTCTTACCGACATGTTTGTATAACTAACGTTTTCTATAGAATGAGCTCGCCACCCCACCAACTCTCCGACATATTTGTTTAACTAACGTTTTGTATAGAATGAGCTCGCCACGACACCAACTCTCCGACTACGAGAAGGCATTAGCAAATGCTGTGACGAAGGGGTTACATGTTCGACATTCTTCTTTCGAGTCACATGATTTGCTTTGTAGACCACCTTGCGCTTTTACTGCCAGTGCGCTGATGAATTGGTATGGGTTTAATTTCCCTGCTATTATAACCGGCCCACGGCGGACATCACAATTAGGCCCCTTAGCACGGGATATACCGGAAACTGAAAGGAAGATCGAAAGAAGTAACGCAACTTAGTGCGGCAAATACGGGATAGGGGGTTCAATCTCCCTGTTGTTATAACCCGCCCGCGGCGGCCATCATAATTAATCTTGACCCAGGAAAAACCAGAAGTATTAACGCCCCCTTAGCAAGAAAAATCGGAAGTAGTTATCTCCCTTAGCGGCGGGAAATTTGAAATTTAAGTCTCTATGATGGGACGTTGCTTGATTAATTCTCGTGACGTAACAGTACCTTATATAAGAAAAAGAATCAGAATCGTTGCCTGATTTACGACCCGAAAACAAGCTAGTATGCTACTCCTATTGTTTATAGTCTTTATCCGAGAAGGCTATGTGTCTGATATGGTAACCTAGAGGATCAGAGCGACGTATAATATCATTAAATACAAATGGTTCTTGGAATCATCCCCAGCCCTAAGCTGGAAACGAACTGTGTGCTTTATGAGCCTGAGGCGGACACCATGCCCTCTTATGCAATGTGAATATTCAGTCACAATCGCACTGAAAACAATCATCATCGTTTGTCTTGCCGAAAAAGGCAGGCCATCAATATTCTCCATCTGAGAAAATCACCAGTCTCGTAATAGATCTGTGTTCTTGTCTCCAATATGCAATGTGGTCAAGCCATCCAGGTATTTATTTCTTTGCCTTCCCTTTGCTATTTTACCATCAATTTTCCAGTTGTCATTTAATTGTTAAGTTTGGTTCTCCTCATAATGTGCCCGAAAAATCTCGACTGCCTACATGCATTTTCTCTAGTCATCCTACTGTATCCATGTTTTTTTGCCTTATGCCCAAGGTGTCTGCAGTGATCTGTTTTCATCTGCGCTCTGATCGAGCCATGCCCTTCTTCCAGCCGCCCAGTAACAACACCTTCTATCTCTGTTCTGTCCCAGTCACTGTGCCGTTTCATATGCCCAAAGTATTTGAGTTTCCCAGTTATGATACTTTCTATAAAGTAGTTTTTTTCAAATTTCAAATCTTGTTGAATGCCAACATTTGTCTTTTTTCTAGGCCCAGGATATTGTAAGAACATTTCTGTAATAACTGAGCTCAAAAAGTCTCAATATACTTCCTTTTTTTCTTTAATGATTGGAAATAATGGTACTAGACGCATATCCATATATTGCCGCAGGAAAGATACATGCTCTAAAAATATTACTTTATCTTGGTTTATAGTGTTAAGCCATTGGTTCTTAATAGATAATGCCCTGTTGACAATAATACTAGAGGAAAAGACGGAATATACCAGAAGAGAACACCGGTGTACAAGGGAAGCTACAGCCAAAAGATGTACAGAAAGGAAGATGTCAGTCTGTACGATCATCACAAGAGACAGAAAATGCTGGAGATTGTAACTAGTCTTCGCTTGTGAATATCACAAATGATCCGATCTTTTTATTTCGGTACTAATGATTCCGTTTATTATATTCATTAACACCACACATTTATTTCAAATCAATTAAACACAGAAAATCGTTCTAGCTTGACGACCTTGCTCCACGCATCGTTGCCCATTAAGAAATCTGTCATGTGACAATGTATAAATAATATCAGCTGAGTAATGAAATCAATACATAGAAAGACAGTAAATGTGCTTTACTTCTCGTGATTGACAGTCTGTGACACGTGCATTCATTGTGTCTGAGGTGGTTTTTGTCCTTGAGTTTAAGGAGATTAAAACTATTGCATTATGTCAGCCCCTAACTATCCGTTGTAATCTTAGGATCATAGACAAGTTCGTTGTGAAACGAATCAATGCTAGAAAGAGGTAGTTACTCCCTAAGCTGACGTCACACAATAATGAATAAAATTCATGGTTCTTCTTCCTAATTAAAATACGTTTTTTTTAAAGCTTAATAGCTTGAGAATACACGTATGTATAATGTTATGAATTATCTTGTAGATAAGGCTTCCAGTAAGTATATAATGAAACAAAACGGTATTTTAGATACTGCGGAGAAACATAGATACAGTTACAGTTATATACCTGACTGGGACCTCAGGCTAAATAAACTATATTAGACCACATCGGGAAATTGGAGGAAAATAATATAATAATTTAATAATTACAAAGACAAGTATACATAAGTATGATACAACCACAACACACTTGTCAGCGGTTTCAGACATTAAAACTTTCCTCATGAACAACACAAGCTCTCTAAGAACAACACAAGCTCCTCAAGAACAACACAAGCATGAATAATAATTATAAAGTTAATATAAACTAACACACACACAATACATGAGCATTAAAGCATAGTGGACTGTTTGCAAAGGTGAAAGGTGAATGACGAGGGTATGATCTCTGTCATGATATGGCTGGCAGGCGACGATCCCGATATAGAAAACGACAGAAACATTTGGGGGAAGATGTGACGGTCCTGAAATCTTAAACCAGACGGCGATCGTGACTTCAAACACTGGCCGTACGTCTGGGACACGGAAGCGAAGCCAACGGAAAAATTGTCTACCGGGAAAGATCAAAGAAAAGTCCGTATCGGATTTTACGGAGAATCACCGGGGATCGTTTATCGTCGAGAAGTTCGGAACACGATCAAACAGTGGATATCTTTGAAATACTAAAAACCAAATTCTTTGGGCAACCGAAAAGAAACGATACCGGGAGATCGTCTTTATCAAAGACTATTGTTAGCCTGTTGATGTAGAAGGATCAAAGGACGGAATAGTAGCAGGGATGATTGAGGGGGACGGAAAAACCCAGTGACGTAAGACAGGAAATTTATATGTGGACAGAGACAGTTAAACTCAGTGGAGAGTTGGACTTAACATCGGTTGGAGTGGAAATGTGTTTCAGTGCCGCATAGAATAAAGAATATCACAGCGTTTAGGTTGTGTAAAAATAACCAACCCTGTCCCTTCATGGGAATTAAAATGATATCAGTCTAGGCAGGAAATATAATTCAATAAAGTGATTATTAAGATGTAGCTTAGAAATCTAACATAATATACTTTTGAGTGTAAACGTAGTAATAAGAGTAGACAGCATTCGGCTGAAGAGTGATTTAAGTTGTGTAGAGTAAGGTGTCTGTACAGTCAGAAGGATAAGTCTATACTAGGATTTACGTGCTTGCTTTAGCGTGTTTTTCTTTCACCTTGTATAGGGTAAAGTGCGGACTATTCTGTCTTATATAAGAATATAGTTCTAGTAGGATCACTAGAGGTTATTTTCTGAATATAGCTAAAGTACCTACATTCACATATCATAGGTCGGATTTGCGTTTCTCTCACAAGCTGTTGTTTTACTCAACAGGTTCCCTGCACTTGTCAATTAAGGTAATTACCTATCTGAGCAGAAGAAATTGGTAATGCTCGGAGAAAGTGATACAGAATATCAAGTGTGACCCTGTTTTGAAAAGACGGGCATACCAGTGTGAGTCAAGTTGACCAACGAAACAGAAGCACTCTAATGATGTAATATAAACACTAGAAAAAGGAAAAGACGATAAGTAAGGTTTTTTCCATGAAGGACAATCCTCAGTGTATAGCAGAGATATTGTTGGACTGGTGTTTATAACTTTTTCAATACCAGGAATATATTACCGATCGTGGTTTTTTGGGAAACCGAAAGGACTATAATTACGCAGTCAAGCAGTGTTGATCTGACATTCACAGGAAATATAAATCTTACAGCATGTCGAATGTGAATATGTGAAGACTCGAACATTAACTTAGAATTCAGTGGAGAATATAGTCTTCAATACATTTCCAGAACCTATGGCAACAAAACCATAATCAGTCATCAAGAAGCAGCCGGGTGAGAGATTCCACGTTATGTGTTGTGTGAGGTCTAATAGCTGTATAATAATGACAAACTCTGATACTGATCCGAGAGTATATTCTGTCACACTTTCAAGATAGATCACATCACATATATTCACACACATACTTTGCACACTCAACTGACATTTTTCTGCAATAAATGTTTTATCATTTTGTTCGAAAACGGTGTTAGTGGAAGTATGTGCTGAAGGAACGTGAAAGGGGGGTATTGTCTGTTGGAGAGAGAGAGAGAGAGAGTTACTGATAAAAAGATTTTAAAAATAAAAGGGGGGTATGTAGACAAAGGTCCACCAGCAGAGGAAAACCTAGACAAGGATAATTAAGAGGTGTGCTTGTTGGTTCCACTTTCCCCCCAGGGACGACTAGCGACAATCTCTATGGTTGGTAATATTGAGGAAAAGTATCAGTATGAAATCGGAAAAAGCAGGACTAAATATGACCAATGTCCAACCTAGGAAGAAGTTCAAATTTAACTATTATATGGACACGACATGACATGACTAAAGAAAGAAGCATGGCCACAAGTAACAGGAAACAAGATGGTAGAGCTTACACTATGGAGTCTACAGTGGTATTTATTCCCTCTAAATGGGCACACCCCTCAACTGCAATTAAATGGCTCCCCATTCTCAGTCTTTCGAGATTGAACACTTAACTTTCGCGCTTTATTGCTATGCGGGGAAGTCACCGAGCTGTCTCTCGCATTGCACATTTGTAACTCTTAAAGTTATGTTTTAATCCCCGACTTTTGTGTGTTTTAATTTAGACTTATTTTATTGTATTATTTATATTCTTGTTGTTCTTTAGGAAGGGCTCAATAACCGAAACGTCAGACAAGAGCGGTGTTTTATCTTGCTTACTTATAATTGTCTTAGTAAATAAATAAACGTTTGCATATCCTTTACAGGACATCGCTGTCAACATCAGCATCTTTCAGCTGATTGTTGATTTCTTGGCAAGATTACGCTCAGTAGTTTGCCATTGCTTTCTGAGCGGCCGGCTCACATACCCCGTAAGTTACTGACGCGATTCGAACCACTGCTGATTCTCACCGTCGTCACGTTACTTACGAGAGTATACGAGATTACGGAGAAAGGTTGTTATAGTATGTCCCACAAAGAATGCCCTCATTCACGATCAATTATGCTTCAAAGGCTTGATCAACTGATCAATTGGTGCAGGATGAGCTTCAAACCCAAGAAGTCAAGAAGCCTTTCGATCGTAAATGGCAAAGTGGCGGCAATTGCATTCAAGGTGGATAACCAGGCGATCCCTTCAATGGTCTCTGCTGAGTGTACGATTCCCCACTGACAGACACGGATGCAGTACAACACATACGCAAGACAACAGAAAACAGTCGGTGAGCCATAAATAAGAGCCGACTCATTGGAAAATTCAATATCTGGTGCCCACAGTTCATATCATACTGATCCCGGAGCTGCTATGGCCCCTACTCATCTATGACGTGTACACGAGCACGGTAGACGTGTTAGAGAAAAGGTTCAGCAAAGCCACAAGGAAATGGCTGGGAGTGTCACCATGTCTGACAGACGTATCGTTGTACTCAAAGACGTCCAAACGCGTGCTCCCATTCAAGTCTTTTGTTGAGGAATACAAAGTCATAAAAGCCAGGCTCGCGATGAGGCTGTCTGAGCCCCACGATGAAACAGTGAGCGGCTCCTAGCCGACGGTCAGGACCGGAAGGAAATGGAAGGTTGACGAGACAGTCAAATCGGCGCAAAGTTCGTTCCATCTAAAGCAAGTGATGGAACATACCCAGTCCAACAGACAAGGCTTTGAATACCAAAACGACACGCTATGGTGGCCAAAAGCGTCGGCCAGGCAGCGCAGAGACATGGTGGTCAAGGAGATTCGCGAAGGCGAGGACGAGAAGTGAGTGCAGAAAGCAGTGCAGCAGCCGCAGCGAGGGCAGTGGATGTCATGGGAGGGAAACTCAGCAGAAGTCCTTCTCGTGGAATGATATATGGCGCTTGTGCCATTGAGAATAAGCTTCCTTGTCAGATCATTTTACGACCTCCTGCCATGATGTGTTAACCTGGTTAGATGGGGTTTAACCGAAGGCCGAACATGTCCCCTGTGTAGCAACACGTAGACCAAGAGGACTCGGACCGTAGAACACGTACTGTCTGCGTGCAGAGAGGCACCTGGCGTCACGTGGCGTCACAACAAGGTTCTCGCCGAACTGGCAGTAGTAGTGGATGTAGCAAGACTCCAGACAAACAAGGGGACTGTTGTCAAAGCCATATGCTTCGTAAAAGCTGGACAAAAGTCAGACTGCAAAGTCGACTGCCCTGACAGCCTGCCATCCATTCTCGGGGGCGCTGTAGACTGGGAGCTGATAGTAGCCTTGCAAGGCCGTGGCAGATACCCAGCGGAAATCCTGAAGTTTCAGCTGCGACCAGACATTGTTGTGTCTCTCAGTCGACTCAACAGTTAGTACTAATCGAGTTGACTGTTCCGTACGAGTCAAGAGTCGAGGAGCAGCACACCTATAAGATGGAGAAATACAGTGACATGGTCGCAAGCCTGAGACAAGAAGGATATACCGTCAGGCTTTTCGCCATTGAGATAGGCACGAGAGGCCTTGTTAACAACTCTGCATACAACGTGGTGAAACAACTAGGTGTAAAGCAGTGGTTCTCAACCGGTGGGGCATTCCCCTCCCCCCCCCCCCGGGGGAATTTTAGGGTTTCCGGGGGGGGGGGGAGATGAAGATTATTTCAAGATCGCGTTAATACAAGAACCGATTACTTGATATTGTTTTTCCCTTCATACTTTATGGTTCTGTGTGTCTCACCCCTTCTAAAATTTATTTTATAAAGTAAGTAGACCCACAAATCACGTTTTATGTGGACGTCTAGACTTGTTTTGGTATGTGCTTCCATCATTACGTATACTTGTAGGAGCAGGAGCGAGAGGGGGGGGGGTATTTTAGGTATGAAATACAAAAAGGGGGGTGGAATGACGTTGTGAAAATATGGTGAAGGGGGGGGGGGGGACGGGCATCATTTTTAGGTAGGAAATACGAAAGAGGGGGGGGGGAATGACGTTCTTAAAATATGGTGAAGGGGGGCACGGGCCAAAAAAGGTTGAAAACCACTGGTGTAGAGCGACAAGCAAGAACCCGGGCGCTTAAAAGACTGAGTGAGGTAGCAGTGCTATTATTTTATATTTTCAATAGCCTTACTCCTGTTTTATATAATCTTTCGTCTCGGTATATGTAAATACTATACTTAAAACTGTGATAAATAGTTGTAGAATACTAGCTTATACAACAATGATCTCAGGTTCTACCTTATTAACAGTCTTCCCATTGAGTAGTGCTCAAAACTGGACCCAGCCACGTTACACGGATATCAGAGAGGCCGTCTGTGCGGGCTTGCCGCGATGCCACCATAATTAATTTCAAGATGTCATAACGTGTATGCTACATGGTTACTTCCTGGGCGGGAGGTCTTATTTGTTAATGGACGGGATAACTCCTAGCATACACTAGCAATTGTACTGAAACAACACAGACATCAAACGAACGCATGAATTACATCTTCAAAACAGACACAGCCTTCTCCTGGTCTTCATTCCGCATTGCGACATGGACCCTCAACGAACTCACGCAAAACCATCTTCTCTTATGCCATCCCCTGCAATTCCTCCGTGTCCTTCCCATATTCACCATCATCTCCAACATCATCATCATCATCATCATCATCATCATCATCATCATCATCATCATCATCATCATCATCATCATCATCATCATCATCATCATCATCATCATCACATTCATCATTCTCATCATCCTCATCTTCCGCGTGTGCTGAAAAGCGTCATGACGAGGAATAGTTGATGTTTTAGCACCTGCCGTGTCAAATTGCAATTATGTGTGGTTGTACAATGTCTTTGATGCCGTCAATCCATTTTCTTCGCCGGCGCCCTCTTGCTCTCGTATCAGATCTTCTTTGGTGTAGCACCAGAACTGATAACTGATGGTGTATTCATGGCTGAACCATTTGATCTTCTACCTTTCAATCTACATGGCAAACGGTGTCGACATCCCTGTCAGTCTGATAACCTCATTTCTTACTCGGTCTCGAATGTTTAAGTTGGCAGAATTTTCTCAAGCAGCTCATCTGGCAAGTGTTTGTGCAAGTTTAATTTGGATAATGACCAAGTTTAACATTGGTAGCATAGTGTTGGTGTGAATATGATATTTATTACCTGTCTATTCTGAACACGGATATATTTGGATACTTGAGTATGGGTGGTAGTTGATGTATACGCACACTTACTTTTTGATATCTGATTTCGATTTCTCCGTCTATTCTGTCATCCGAGGTGAGCATACTTCCTAGGTATTTACATTCTTTAACTTGCTTCAGAAGTGTACTATTTATCTGATCATTTAGTGAACTGGGAGATTTGCTAACTTGCATTACTTCGGTTTTGGTTGTATTCATATTCATTTAGTATCTTCTACATGTTAAACTCAGCTTATTAATATGATTTTGTTGTCTACCCTTGTCTATGTCTCTAATTCTCTTCCCTGTGTGTTTTATAGCCTCCCCTCCCTCCACCTACTAATTCATTCGCTCTGTGGGTCCCAGACAAGAACATATCCAGTTATACTATCCTTAGGTTTCCTCGGTGTTTTTCCTCTCCAGAGTCAGCATCCTTTCCTCATCTTTTAATTCACTGGAATTTGTTTACTTCTCAGCTGTACATTGGTAAGTCTGTCACACTACTTTCGTCGCACTAGTCTGCTATTCTGCTAGCTGTGCTAAAATACGGTTTTAGATGCACTACACTACACGCGGTTTACTAATTTAACGTCATTCTAACGAAACCACAGTCTAATCGGAGGTGCCAACAAACTAATATTAAAAACGAAAGCTAATACTCGTAGGTTTCAACACGAAAAGGTGAAGTGTATTGCTAAAGACAAGTCGGGTCTAAAGAAGTACACCTGCAAAAACTTTCAAACTTCAAGCGCCCTGTGAAGAATACATTGAGTATCACAACAAACGGCTCAATTTATGTCAGGAGTGCACAAACATTTGACAGACCCCGTTTGAACTGTCCTCGAGTGCCGTGCAGCAATCTGCCGTATGTGGAAACAAACCGATTCAAATCATCGAAAACTATTACTCCAGAAAAATGCAGCTCCCAGAAAACGAAAGGAAAAAAACTTTGCTAGCTTGACTGCTCGAGTAATACAAGAATGTCGTTTACCAACCAGTTTGTTTAATGTATTAGAATATATAATAATGGAAGTTGAAATAGGCGACCCAGGAAAATAGCGTCTGGATAAGGAATTATGTGAAACAAATGCTACGGCAGATGCGCACTTCTCTGATAGGGGACGAACAAGAACGACATGACAGCTAGTCCGGATACCCGTGTCAAGATGGGTCAACCTAAACAACAGCAATCGTAGACAGACTGATACAGACGTGGCAAGATAATACAATTGTAGACAGACTGATACAGCCGTGGCAAGATCATACAATTGTAGACAGACTGATACAGCCGTGGCAAGATCATACAATTGTAGACAGACTGATACAGCCGTGGCAAGATCATACAATTGTAGACAGACTGATACAGCCGTGGCAAGATCATACAATTGTAGACAGACTGATACAGCCGTGGCAAGATCATACAATTGTAGACAGACTGATACAGCCGTGGCAAGATCATACACTCGTAGACAGACTGATACAGCCGTGGCAAGATCATACAATTGTAGACAGACTGATACAGCCGTGGCAAGATCATACAATCGTAGACAGACTGATACAGCCGTGGCAAGATCATACAATCGTAGACAGACTGATACAGACGTGGCAAAATCATACAATTGTAGACAGACTGATACAGCCGTGGCAAGATCATACAATCGTAGACAGACTGATACAGCCGTGGCAAGATCATACAATTGTAGACAGACTGATACAGCCGTGACAAGATCATACAATTGTAGACAGACTGATACAGCCGTGGCAAGATCATACAATTGTAGACAGACTGATACAGCCGTGGCAAGATCATACAATTGTAGACAGACTGATACAGCTGTGGCAAGATCATACAATTGTAGACAGACTGATACAGCCGTGGCAAGATCATACAATTGTAGACAGACTGATACAGCCGTGGCAAGATCATACAATTGTAGACAGACTGATACAGCCGTGACAAGATCATACAATTGTAGACAGACTGATACAGCCGTGGCAAGATCATACAACTGTAGACAGACTGATACAGCCGTGGCAAGATCATACAATTGTAGACAGACTGATACAGCCGTGGCAAGATCATACAATTGTAGACAGACTGATACAGCCGTGGCAAGATCATACAATTGTAGACAGACTGATACTGCCGTGGCAAGATCATACAATTGTAGACAGACTGATACAGCCGTGGCAAAATCATACAATTGTAGACAGACTGATACAGCCGTGGCAAGATCATACAATTGTAGACAGACTGATACAGCCGTGGCAAGATCATACAATTGTAGACAGACTGATACAGCCGTGGCAAGATCATACAATTGTAGACAGACTGATACAGCCGTGGCAAGATCATACAATTGTAGACAGACTGATACTGCCGTGGCAAGATCATACAATCGTAGACAGACTGATACAGCCGTGTCAAGATCATACAATTGTAGACAGACTGATACAGCCGTGGCAAGATCATACAATTGTAGACAGACTGATACAGACGTGGCAAGATCATACAATTGTAGACAGACTGATACAGCCGTGGCAAGATCATACAATTGTAGACAGACTGATACAGCCGTGGCAAGATCATACAATTGTAGACAGACTGATACAGCCGTGGCAAGATCATACAATTGTAGACAGACTGATACAGCGTGGCAAGATCATACAATTGTAGACAGACTTATACAGCCGTCTCAAGATCATACAATTGTAGACAGACTGATACAGCCGTGGCAAGATCATACAATTGTAGACAGACTGATACAGACGTGGCAAGATCAAACAATTGTAGACAGACGTATACAGACGTGGCAAGATCATACAATTGTAGACAGATTGATATAATTATGGAAAGATAATATATTGTCATTGGAAAACACATGTTCAATTACATTTACTACATATTACATTTACTAAGTGTTCAGTAACATCTCCCACACATGTTATGTTTCATTTACTATACATGGTCAGCAACATCTCCCACACATGTTATGTTGCATTTACTATACATGGTCAGCAACATCTCCCACACATGTTCACTAGCTTCTGCTGTACGTGTTTAGTAACATGTACTACACATTTTCAATTACATTTAGTACACATGATCAGTAGCATCTGCTACACATGGTCAGTAACATTTACTACACATTGAAGTTATATTTACCACACATGTTCAATTACATTTACTACACATGTTCAGTAGCATATGTTTCATATTAGTTCCGGAACCAAGGGGGTATTTTCACTTATGCACTATTTTTGAATCTGTAATGTTGCAGAGGTAGATGGTGGCTTGTTTTGCTCCGTCTTGTGTTCGAATGGGAGCTCTTGAATGATTTAGGACAAAGCTAATATGAATAACTTTAAAGATACGAGTATATTATGGAATAAACAAACTCATTCCATGGGTGTCCAGTGTGGTTAAATTAATGTCCACGTAATTTTGACTGTATTTCCTAAATGCAGGTTTTGCAGTCGCAACGCCCCCTTTGTCATGTGTGACGACTCCTGGTCTGCCATATGTGTTCAAGACAAAAGAGATCTTTTCATTTGTCAGCATTTCCTTTGTTCCATTGCACTTTTACTGCTTTACAACAGTTTTCCCAAATTTAGGCTTTTCATTTTATAGAAGCCCCGAGAATGTTAGGCTGTTGCTTAACGCACAGATGGGCATGCCTGCTTACTAAATGTCTTCAGCCTGGCTTGATGCAAACATGGGGAAATCCGAGAAATGAGACAGCACGTGACTCAATAAACAGGTCCTACATTGGTTGATTGATTAACTAGAAACGACGTCAGCAGATGTCGGAGTGTAGGGATGATGCTTGTGTCAGGCATAACCACCACGTATTTCAGTCCTGGCGTTGGTCATGAAGCTTCCTAGTCATTCAATCTATTATTGTTCCCTTCTCTTTAACCCCTTGTATGTCTATAATGATAGGTCTGTATGTGTGTCAGTAGTTTTATACATATTTTTCTTCTTCTGCTCTTTTCTGCAGTAGCTTCAGTAGCACAGTGCCTAGCTCACTTGCCTGCCGAACCGATGATAATGTTTTCGAATTCCCTTCGAGACTGGGCGTTTTAAATAATTGACCCAGACTATCATGTTATATCTTGTAAACACCTTGAGGCGTTTTAATTAAATGGTAAAGAAAAACCTAAAGGAACCTTTTAGACGCCTTAAAGCCCTTTGGGCATATGGTGTTGGCATCATATTTATATAGACCAGTGGTTCTCAACCTTTTTTGGCCAGTGCCCCCCTTCACCATATTTTCAGAACGTCATTCCCCCTCCCCCTTTCGTATTTCCTACCTAAAAATTTGGCCCGTGCCCCCCTTCACCATATTTTCAGAACGTCATTCCCTCTTTTTGTATTTCCTACCTAAAAATCCCGCCCCGCCCCTACACAGTATACGTAATAATGGAGGCTAAATTTAATAGCACATCCTAAAACAAGTCTAGACGTCCACATAAAACATGATTTGTGGGTCTACTTACTTTATAAATTGAATTTTAGAAGGGCGAGACGTACAGAACCGTGCAGTATGAAGGGAAAAACAATATCAAGTAATCGGTTCTTGTATTAACGCGATCTTGAAATAAACTTAATTCCCCCCCCCCCCCTGGAAACCCTAAAATTCCCCCCCCGGGGGGGGGGGAATTCCCCACCGGCTGAGAACCACTGGTATAGAAGAATCGACCCTCGATGAGTGATATGATCAATAGCTTGCCCGCCGCATTGGCTTCTCATGATATTATCTTATACCAATTTGAGACTGGGTCGTCCTAGTTAATAAACACATTGCCACAAGGGCGAGCAGAGAAGCATGCTAGCCACTATGATAGTACTGCTCCCTCAAATCTAAGTAGGCCCAAGTAATTCACAGGAGAGATCTCGGTATCCGCTGTCTTTTAAAGACCCTCACGACGACCATCACTGTTAATAACCATTTATTAAAATAGTATAGTTTGTTTCGTTGCACGGTTGCATTTAGTATGTGTGAATGCTAAATGAGCATTTAACACCGCACTAATACACGCTAATAGAATCATAGGCTCTCTCAATCCGGGAATAGTAAACCGGTCAACAAATGCCCGAAGAAGTCCGATGTGTTAGACGAAAGGCACAAATATCGCAGCTCTGTTGTAAAGAGGCATACGCAATTACGTTAAAAAAATAATAATAAATAAACAATGAATTAACGAAGAAGAAGCAACAGATAGTTTTCTTCAGAAGATTTAGACGGGCAGGGGGTAAAAGTTAACTCATGACAGATATGGACTTTCATTTATGGTAGGGTTTTATTTTTGATTGGCCACTGCATGTAGAATATCCCGAGCATACGCAGCATTTCATAAAATGAAGAATGTTACCTGCAGTATATCCGTGTTCAACGAGATGAGACAGAGTTCTTAAGAACTATATCGTGTCAATTCTGTTGTACGGATGAGCATTTCGGACAGAGCTTGTAAGACAGAGCAACCAGAGCTTGTAAGACAGAGCTTGTAAGACAGAGCAACCAGAGCTTGTAAGACAGAGCTTGTAAGACAGAGCAACCAGAGCTTGTAAGACAGAGCTTGTAAGACAGAGCAACCAGAGATTGTAAGACAGAGCTTGTAAGACAGAGCAACCAGAGCTATATCGTGTCAATTCTGTTGTACGGATGTGCATTTCAGACATTCTGCTTATTAATGAGGATTTTTGTGGAAGCTGCCGAGATATGCTTCTATAGAAGCATAATTAGAATACAATATGCAGTTAAAAATCGTAATTAAGATATCTTGCAAGTTAACTCTCTAAAAGAACTGGTTACTAACATCAGAAAATGAAAATCTATTTTCTTTATTCACATTATGAAAAAGGAAACATTTGAATATATGGTGACAATAGGAAAGTTGGAAGCGAGGAGAGGCAGGGGGAGACCAAGGTAGAAGGAGCTAGACAGTTTGACATCATAGCACAGAAGAACGTCGGTATTATAAATGATTGGCAGTACACAAGACAGAATTCTGTAGACAAGATCGCCAACGCCACACGGGTAGGAATGATGAAAGAACATGTACACTTCATTCATACTAATATAGCTTTTTTCTTATTCAGCTGATATTCAGGGGCGAGAGGTAAATTTTACCTCATAATAGATATGAACTTTCAGTTGTGGTTGTCTGTCAATTTTGCTAAATCACTACATAATTATTAGGTGATTGTAACTGACTTCCTTCAACACCGCCTTTCCTTCATAGACAACAATCCTTTGTACTAAGTTGCTGACACTGGGTCTGTTACCCGTTTACACATAAAGGCATCACGTTCGATCCACTAGCCACTCACAGAGTGAGAATCAACACAAGCATTAAGACATTGTGGCATATTTTATTTCCTATGGGATTCGCGGTATTATTTTCAGTAATTGAAGAGAAGGTAGAGTCATTCCAGCGCTCAATCTGTTTATTGACTATCGACTTCCGCGGCTCCATTGGGGTACCTGTGAAGAAGTATTCGGAAGATGCTTCACAACTAAACATAGTGGAGGACTGGTTGATAGTGTGTTAGGCGGGATTCTTATGGTCTATCCATGCTCGGGTCAGGGATAGAATGTAGGGTTTATTATGCCAGACGGCGTTTGTGGCTCAAAGGGTTAGTGAAACACAGTTTGACAATTTCCCGACACACCGAGTCGAGGGTTCGAAATTAGCTGTGGTCGATTTGGAAACAGATCGATTTGTGATGATTTCGATTTTATGAGGCGACGATCATTCAGAAAGCAATGGCAAATTACTGAACGTAAAGAAGCCAAGTTAATCACAACGTCAGTTGCATATCTATTATAGGACGTCGCAGTCAACGCCAGCATATTTGGCTGTTTGTGATCTCTTGTTAAGTTTACGTTTAGTTTGCCATTGCTTTCTGAACGACTGGCACCCATACCATTTCATAAAAAAAACACAAAAGCAAGGCGGCCTGCTGTCAAATCGCTCGCAGCTGTGTTTCGAATGCGATATACGAGATAATGAACTTGATTCCTTAACATCTTCGCCACGGAGCCGGTAAATCACAAACAGCCAATAAATGATGGGGTTTACTGCAATGTCCTATAATGGATATACAACTAACGTATTAGGTTGGCGGGGTAGAAAGTATCTATCAAAAGAGACATCAGCCACCTCTTTTCCTTGGCAAACCTAAGACACCTACATGGTAAATATATCAAATGTATAAACCATTTCATGTTAGACAGAACTTGGAAGTTCCTACTGTGACAATACGAATCTTCGCCCCTTTTATGTGTGCCTTATCGACTCATAGTGTCACATTAGCCCACACCCATGCATGCCATTTCCTTTGTAGACAAGTGCATAGTTGCTTGGATGTTGATTGATTTCTTCTAGTGTGGAGTAGCCAGTCTCATCCCAATCCTCATGTACGACCTGCACAGGAGGTTCATCGTGTGTCATGCCGATAAGCGTGGACGATCGTGTTTTCGCCATCTCACTCTATCACCAGAGTCGTACCAGGGTGGGTCAATAAGTAAGTCACACAGTTCTGTGGATTGGCAGGTAAATGTAGTTGGTGTTTTCTACAGGTGTCATTAGGTGACTGTTCGTCAGGTGGCGCTGGGTGTTTCATGCGCATGCGCAGCACATCAACAAAATGGCGACTGTACTTACGGAGTGTACAACCAAAGAGCAACGTGCCGTTGTGCTTTTTTGGGAGCAAAAGAGCTGCCTGCAAATGACATTCATAAGGAAATGCTTCCTGTTTATGCTGGCAAATGTTTGTCCCGTAAAGCGGTGCATAGCTGGGTAGAAAAATTTTCTCAAGGCGCTCTAACATTGTTGATGAAATCCGATCTGGTCGTCCTGTTGAGATTGCAACAGAAGCATCCGTGCAGCAGGTGGAGGAGATGATTAGAGATGACAGGCGAGCAACGATAAACTTTGTGACATCTGCAATAGGATGCTTCATGATGCAATTCGAAGAAAACGCCCAGGACTGCTGATTAGAGGAGTGTTGCTTCTTCATGACATTGCCAGACCTCATACGGCTCGATTAACTCAGGAGAAAATTAACCAACTAAGCTGGGAAGTTCTGGAACATCCACCTTACAGCCCCGACTTAGCTCCTAGCGATTTCCACCTTTTTGGTTCACTGAAAACCCACCTTGGCAGGAGACATTTTGCTAATGACGCCGAAGTTGAATGTGAAGTGAAAACGTGGTTTAGAAAAACAGAGCACGCAGGTTTATGCAGCCGGTTTGGGAGGACCGATAAAACGATAGGATAAGTGCATCAATGTTGGTGGAAATTATGTTGAGAAATAAAGGGACAATGTATGTATAAAGAAAAACTGGTTTCTAGTTGTTATCATATTTAGTTATTTTTCTATAGCCATTTGTGATTTACTTATTGACTTCCCCTCGTAGATCAATCATCTCAGTGATCTTGTAACGTGTCTATACTCTACTATCAATACTAATCAAACTGTCATTATCTTTGTCGACAGTCTATACCACCAATTTTAATCAAACCTTGTCACCCCGGGAAGGTTAACCCGGTCAACAAATGCCCGCAGAAGTCGGATGTGTCTGCCGAACGGCGCAAGAACACAGCTCTGCTGTAAACAGGCACAACGCAATCACGTCCGAAAAAAAAACTCCGGATGAACGTAGAAGAAGAAGAAGAAACCTTGTCACTAAGGAGACTTTGTCACGTGTATATACCACCAATAATAATCACACTGTGTGTGTCATTAACTTTGTCACGTGTCTATAACACCAATACTAATCACATTTTGTCATTAACTTTGTCACGTGTCTATAACACCAATACTAATCACACTTTGTTTGTCACTAACCTCGTTACGTGTGTATACTCTACCATCAATACTAATCACAACCTTGTCATTAACTTTACCACGTGTATATACCATCAACGCTAATTGCAATTTATTTTTCATTAACTTTGTCACGTGTCTATATTCTGCCACCAATACTAATCAAACTTTGTAATTAACTTCATCACGTGCCTATACTCTAGCACCAATACTAATCAAACGTTGTCATTAACTTTATCACGTGCCTATACTCTACCACCAATTCTGATCAAACTTCATCATTAACTTCGTCCAGTGTTATCATCTGCAAACGATGTGACATGAAATATATTGGTCAAATTGGCAGACGCCTTGCCGACCGCTTTAAAGAACACGTTCGAGATAGTAATCAAAACGCTGAAAAAACCTGTCCCCAACCATTTTAATTCTTCGATCCACAATGGATTCGATGATGTATGTGTCACTGCATTGAAGCCTTGTTTCTGTAACAACTCCATGCGATTTAAAATTAAATTGAAAGCCAGTTAATAAACGCTTTGGGATGCATCCGTCCAGCTGGAATCAATACTGTATAACTATGCTTTCTTCCCTCTATATATTTATATCGGACTGTTTACACACCTTTTGCCACATATATCCTATCTGGCACTTTGGCAGCCAAACTGTTCTTAACCTTCGTAAGCTCAAGCTCGGAAACAGATGAGTTGATATTTAGACATTCATGTAGTGTCGATCGTGTATTAGTTTAATCGATTTTTGTTTGTTTGTTCTGTGCTGACGAAGGCTTTGGCCGCAACGTTCATTGTATTTTGTAGTTGTGCTTTGGTAAAGCTCTCAACCTACTTCTCGTTTTTCAGTGATTTATTCATTGCTTAACCTTCGTAGCAAGAGAGCGCTTCTCAACCGGATTGACTCATTCTTACCAACAAAAATGTTGTGCTTATTTTATCATTTAAAAAAAACCTGTTTGTGTTGTCCTGTCCTTGAAAAAGATTCTTATAATCGAATCGTCGGTTGTCGTCTGTGTCCTATAATACTTATTTCTTTATTGTATTACTTAATTATTACATATTTGTTAATTGTTTCTGAATTTTTATAATCGGTAATCGTCACTCTTTTTCACCGTTATGGAGTCCATTGTAAAGTATGCACACTGTGTCTTATGTTAGTATGTCTCATTTTATCGCTGGAACTAAATATACTTAATTGTTTACAATCCATACTGTTATATCCTGCTGCAGCCGCTGTTTCTTTTATCATTAAATTCAGCATGTGTCTATACTCTACCACCAATACTAATCAAACGTTATCATTAACGTTGTCACGTGTTTAAACGCTACACCAATACTAATCAAACTTTATCATTAAATTCGTCACGTTTCTATACTCTACCACTAATACTAATCAAACTTTGTCAATAACTTCGTCACGTGTCGATACTCTACCACCAATACTAATCACAGTTTGTTTGTCGTTAACTTTGTCAGGTGTCTATACTCTACCAAGGCTAATCAAACGTTGTCATTAACTTCGTCACGTGACCATACTCTACCACCAATACTAATCAAACCTGATCATTAACTTCGCCACGTGTCTATACTCTACCACCAATACTAATCAAACTTTGTCATTAATTTCGTCACGTGTCTATACTCTACCACCAATACTTTTTTTGCATATCCTTTTTACAGGACATCGCTGTCAACACAAACATTTTATTGTTGTTGTTGACGTTTTGGCAAGTTTAAGTTCAGTAGTTTACCATTGCTTTCTGTACGACCGGGTCCCAAACCAATTCGTGAAAACCCAGCGCAAAACATTCTGCTGCCAAATTGCGCGCAGCTGTGTTTTGAACGCTGGTAAGCGAGATTACGAACCACGTCCATAACGCCTTCGCTACGAAGGCCGGTACCACGAATACTAATCACACTTTGTCATTAACTTCGTCATGTGTCTATACTCTATCACCAATACTAATCAAACGTTGTCATTAACCTCGTCACGTTTCTATACTCTTCCACCAATACTAATCACACGTTAACATTAACTTCAACCTGTGTCTATACTCTACCACCAATACTAATCAAACTTTATCAACAATTTTGTCACGTGTCTATACTCTACACTAAAACTAATCAAACTTTGTCGTTAACTTCGTCACGTGCCTATATTCTACCACCAATACTAATCAAACTTTGTCATTAATTTCGTCACTTGTTTACACTCTACACCAATTCTAATTAAACTTTGTTATTAACTTCGTCACGTGTCTATACTCTACCACCAAAACTAATCACACTGTAACATTAACTTCGACTGTGTCTATATTCTACCTCGTCGTCTCATTGTCTCGAAAATAAACATTCACATCAGGCCACCACGGCGTCCTCAAGGGGCGAAAATGCAAAAAAAGCTAAATGTCACCCGCCTAAAAAGCAAGAAAATGCAGCAGTCGTTTGAAAATATGCTGGAAAACCACCTCAAGCCCAATGCTGCAGCTAAACAGGATACTGAAACAGAATGGAGATCCCTAAAGAACATAATTTACAACACTGCTATGGAAATCCTGGGTCCAGCCCCCCGAAAGCATAAAGACTGGTTTGATGAAAATTCCGAAGACATAAACCAATGTCTGGCCGAGAAACATCTTCTCCTCAAGGCACATTTGAATGACCCAAAGTCAACATCAAAAAAAGATGCTTTCAAGAACATTCAGAGAGTAGTGCAGCAGAAACTTCGGCACATACGGGACTCCCAGCTGAGCAGCAAAGCTGATGAAATTCAGGGCTTTGCTGACAGACATGATATGAAAAACTTCTACGACTCACTGAAAGCGGTCTATGGTCCCACATCACCAGGCATAGTTCCCCTCCTCAGTGCAGATGGGGGAACATTAGTCACTGATAAGAAAGAAATCCTTCAACGCTGGGCAGAGCATTTCAGCAAAATCTTAAATGCAACTTCCTTCTTCGATGATGAAACCATCAACTGCCTTCCTCAAGTTCCCACCAATGAGATACTTGATGACCTGCCAGCCATAGTGGAAGTAAACAAAGCCATCCAGCAACTCTCCAGCGGCAAGGCACCTGGTCCTGACTCCATCCCAGCAGAGATATACAAGGCAGGTGGGCCGGTCCTAACAGAGCAGCTTCACCAAGTCTTTATAAACATATGGGTGAATGAGACCATGCAACAAGATTTCAAGGACGCGTCAATAGTCCACCTTTACAAACGTAAAGGAAACCGCCAATCCTGTGACAACCACCGAGGCATCTTCTTGCTTTCAATTGCAGGGAAGATACTCGCCAGAATTCTTCTCAATCGCCTCACAGCCCATCTCGATCAAGGTCTTCTTCCTGAGAGTCAATGTGGCTTCAGAAAAGAACGTGGAACTGTTGCCATGATTTTCGCTGCAAGGCAGCTGCAAGAGAAATGTCAGGAACAGAACTGCGAAATGTTCTCCACTTTCATTGACCTTACCAAGGCTTTTGATACAGTCAGCAGAGAAGGACTGTGGAAGATTATGGCAAAATATGGCTGTCCACGAAAGTTTGTCCAAATAGTGCGGCTATTTCATGACG
>OY992878.1:58281216-58297969 GCA_963921405.1 Cepaea hortensis | reverse complement strand
CGGTTTTCCTGAAGCCGCTTTAAGTAATTTTCTACATTTATTTGAAACCCCTTTATTTTGTGATTGGTTATCATTTTTGTTTCTTCCTGTTTTGTTTTCAGATTTCATATATATTCCATTTCCTATAGCCTATTATATTCACTTTAGAAATAATTGTTTCTGCCACCTGTCTGACGGAGTTCTTCAATATTTCCCATTGGCCATTAATATCTTGAAGTATGATTTTTAGGTTAGACAATGTATCATATTTATTTATATTTTGTATTCTATGATGAATGGATTTTTTTAATCTCCTTATCATTCTTTAGTGCACACATATCTAATGTATTGTTGATGTTTGTTTGCCATTCTTTAAGTGTGCATGTATCTTTCCTTTAACTATTTTATAATAGTTGTAGCAGTCTGCATTTGATGCAGTCGTTGCAACTTTTAAAACATGTGAAAACTTTCTGTCCACTGGGATGCGTTCAGGCTGGTTCTGAATTATAATCAAGACTCCGCCGCGTTTATAATCTTCATGAATGTTGATGCGTACTCTTTAGTTTGTGTCCGAGATTTTTCACTTCTGTAAGGAATAATCCAGGTTATTACAAACATTACAATATATTATTTCTCTGCTATCTGCTGTAGTAGCATACACTTGAATGATCTTTACACCAAAAGGCGGTAAATTTAAATTTAAAAGTAATAAGTAATATTCTCGCTGCCCACTATCCTTTTATAGACATTGATGTTTTCAGGTCTCTTTAATGGTTTTCTCCCCCATCACGTGTAATTACATAGTTCAAAACAATGTTTTCCCGTAGCAAATTTGAATAACGAAGAAGCAAACATTAGACTGCATGATTTTTGCCTGACATATTTCGCTGCATCTCGTCATAATTCAAAGTCTAGGTAGACAATTCAGATTATTGTGTGAATATGTATGGTGTATATTTCAGCATGAAGGATTTATCTTATAACTTTAACTTATGTTGTATTATTTCTGCAGTAGGCAGCTGACGAAATGCAGAGAAATATGCCAGATAATAAATCGTGCAATCTGTTGTTTCTGTCTTCGTTATTAAAAAATTATAGTTGTCAGCCATTCCTGTAGCTTTCTATATGGTGATGGAAAGACTAGACAGGACCATGACAAAGATGTTATTACATTTCGAGTCATACATTCAGCAGTAATAGCAGAATATACTATCATCATCATCATCAAGTGCCTTACCGATTGGCTTAGGAGATCGTGTTTCTCCACAAATTGCGATTTCCGATGGCATAGATCAGTTCATGTGTTGACTCCCTTTCGTGCCATGACACAAGACTGCCAAGAATTTTCTTTCACTGTCTTTCTCTATCTCTCCAGAAATCTTTCTGGGTGACGAAACATGTTCCAGTTATTGTCTTATCATAATGTGGCCAAACTGATGGCCACTTCTTTCTGATGTTTGTGATAAGCTGTCTTTGCGACTTGGCCTCTCTCAAACTGTCCAGATTTCTCATTTTGGCTGTCCAATGAAACCTCCTAGGCTTCTAGTGTGTACTAATCGTACAGGATTCGCAGCAGCTAAGACTGATTCTATGTAACATGTAAGAATTCTATTTTCAACTTCCAATAATAAGGACGTATTACAAATACTATTCTTCATTCGATAGAATGTAATATATGCTCGTCCTATTCTTTACTGTATCTCTGCGCTGCATCTTCCTTCTGATGTTATCTATGTGCATGGATATCTGAGTTTCTGCACTTGCCTCAACATAACGTCATTTACTTGAATTGTACGTTTAGGCACAATCTATTTCTTTAATATCACAATGATTTATGTCTCCTTATTATTCAAGCTGAGGTCCACTTTTTAACCTTCTCTAGCCACTGTATCTATCATTTCCTGTAGTTCCTTTCGACTTGTTGCCATCAAGACGGTGTCATCAGCACAGCGTAAATTACTTATGCTATTTCCATCAACCCGGATCCCTGACATATTTTCTATAGATCTCATTATATGTTTACTGTACAATGAGAACAAACCAGGTGACATTATACAACCTTGTCAAAAGATCTTCTTTATACACTGAAATGTCACTAAACGGTTATTAATTCTTATGGTTGCTGTTTGTTGCCAATATATGTTCTTTATTATTCGCAGATCGTTGCCGTCGATATTTAGTTGCTCTACTGGTTTGATTACTGCCTCATGTTTCACATGGTTAAATGCTTTTATGTAGTCTATGAAGCATAAGTACATATCTGTTTTTATTTATGTAGCAATTTCTGATAGTCTCTCTAGAAAATATATAGCATTGTTTGTGTCCTTTTCTTCTACAAAATCAACACTGCTGATCACTAATTGCTTATTTAATCTTGTTCTTCTCATGATTATTTTCAGTAAAACCTTTGTAATATTACTCGTTAGACTTATTGTGCGATGCTCTACGCATTCTAAACCGCTTGGTTTCCTTGGCAGAGCTATAAAGATGGATTGTAATAGATCACTAGGAATCTACACACTTGTGTAGATGTTATTTAGAAATGTTGTCAATATTTGGATTGCTAATCTAATATGTAATTCTTATAATGCGGATCACGTCGCGTTGGTCTCTTGCGAAGGGTATGTGAGCCGGTCGTTCAGAAAGCAATGGCAAACTACTGAACGTAAAACTTGCCAAGACATCAACAGCAGCTGAAAAATGCTGGTGTTGGCTGCAATGTCCGTAAAGGATATGCGAACAAAAAATCTCATAGTGCTTTAATTTTCTCTAACTTAATGTTGTCTCAACCGGATGCCTTCATGCCATGTAGTGCATTTTCAACTTCTGTTGCAAGTATTGCCGGACCCTCGCCATTGTTTTGAATATGCACATCCGGTCTCCTATCACCATACAGCTTTTCCAGATATTTTGTCAATGATTTGACTATATCATCTTGTCCCATTAATATTGCATCGTTCCTTGATTTTAAACATCAAGCGGTAATTCATAATTTCCTCCTTGAGAATGTATTTATTTGTTGATACATGGAATGTGAGTCTTTTCCATAATTTGTTCCAATCTCCATGCATTGTTGATTAGCCAGACTTCTTGAGCCTTTTGCATTTGTTTACTATTTCTTTATGTAATTTGTTATATTCTTCTTTACCGTGCTTTTTCTTTTTTCTTTCATGCAAAATTAAACCTTTCATTAATATTTTCGTTTGGCTATTCTATGCCCAAGTGAAATTATTAATTTTTATGTCTGATGGATTGATTCCGGCAACATGTGCCATTGTTCACTAATTACCTCTATTATCTTCATGACATTCTATCTGTTCTGTGCAGTAACATTGTACTTTTCTTTAATTTTCTTGCCTGTTTTAAATTGCTACATCTTATTTGGTGTTCTTTGGGGTTTTCTTTAGAGGTTTAAATCAACCTCATCTTTCCTATAACTGGCACATGGTCGCTATGTCCATCAACTCCTGGCCTACCTTTTGCACCTCCTAAACTGCTTCTGAATCTCTTTAGAGGTCCACTCCCCCATCCGACTCCCGGTGGATGCGCCTAGCAGTAGGGCAGGCTCATAACCCAGGTATATGATATATTTATTTCCAATCCAAAGAGTCAGTCAATTCCTCTAACTTTACCCTGATGCCAAATAATGTATAAGCATAATCAGCGCGCTTTTCTTAATCGATCATTGTCTTCACAGACTGTGTTGGTGATGGAGGAATTTGACGATAGCTATTGTTTCTTTCTGTCTGCTCGTGCAGGACAATTTACAAGCTGGTTGTTTATTACTTCCTGGTCCTGGTTGTTTATTACTTCCTGGTCCTGGTTGTTGCAGGGCCTGCAGAATGGCGCATGGTCTGTAGTCACTATGTGAGTATAGGCTCCTAATGCTGTCCCTAGTGTTAGGGTTAGGCTTCCGATGCACATGCGTAAAGGGTTGTGAATGTCAATTATCGACTCCATCCATTGCTACATTTTCAGATTCATATATATATATATATATATATATATATATATATATATATATATATATATATATATATATATATATATATATATATATATATATATATATATATATGTGTGTGTATGTGTGTGTGTCTGTGTGTGTGTCTGTGTGTTTGTTTGTGTATGTCGCTGCTGTTCGTGTGTGTATGGTGTGTGTGTATGTGTCAATGTGTCAGAGGGAAGGTGTTGATGGTGGGCACGTGGATATAGAACGGCGTTGATGTATTTGTTACGTGAATGCGTGGATATTTGTGCTATACCCACCTGCCGATATCTTACCTCACATCATAGGTTAGCATTTTTTGTAGGCATTTTAGAAACCCGCTTACTAAACACCTGCGGTACTATTAGCGTTTCTACCTTAAATATGCCGCAAAAATACAATTTTGTGTGGGCTGTATCTGGACTGCAAACTGTGCAATCTCTAAAGAAACAACATACTGGCTTGAAGGAAACATTAATTTATTACTCAAAGCGAGAAGACAGTGAAGTTTATGACAACATTCACACAATATGAAAATACAATTAGATAAAACAATCTAGAAGGTAGAAGTGCTACGATGCGATTTGAGCAGCGAATGGTTTGAGGTGAAAGCTTTCATCGTGATGTTTCAAAGAGGCGAATATTTGTTCTGGTTTTCATTGATGGAGTTCACTTCTCGGCGTATGTGGCCTCTGTTTCCGCCGGTGCTTCGTGTGTCAATACGGAACGCCCACAACCAAAAGAGGGTGCTTCAAAGGGATCGTAATGAATGTTTTCAATGATATCAAAGATGTTCATGTGCTTGGCTTCGTATTTTCCTAGAAAATATTATATGCTGGCATACGCCTTCAGCTTTCTCTGTTATCTGTCATTGCAGATGGGTGGACTTGCGTGTCATTCTTTCCGTATTGGTTTTCCATTATGTAACACAATTACAATCTAGGAAGAAATATTGGAAGGTAAGAAAAAGACCTTCAACTTCCGAGGAGTTAATTTTGTGGTGTTTTAGCGCTTCTGAATTATGTATGTGCCTACAGCTAGGATTTCCTTCCCAGCGAGCTGATAACTCAAAGATTATCATACTGTTCTGAAATAACAGAAGAAATAAATCTCAACAAAATATTAATGGAATGTGAGATGACGTGTAATAGGATTGATTTAGAAATGGGCAGCCAAATAACCGAGATTATAGAACAATGGGAGTGATCTATACTTTGGGCAAGATGCCTACGCAAATGACTACTTAGAAAAATAGAATAATTAGTGTTGAAATCTCATTAACTCTTAAAGGTCATGGGATGTCCTCATGTTTGATGGGGGAACTTTCTCTGTACTCACTGATATTCACTTAGTTGCTTGCTTGCTTTCGCTGGCTGTGACCTCCAGGGTGAAGTCCTGTATGTCAGATGAAGATATCCTGTTGTCCAACATCAGTGTGATGTCATACCGGACTGAGGTTTGCGTGAGTATCCGTTGTCCCATGTCTGGCTTATTGGTGTGCAGAATGGTGGTTCCCAGCCGTGCAGGCAGATACTCTCCGACTTCGGAAGAATCAGCGATCCTACTACGTTAGCCAGCACCCCGAAGGGACCTGTTGCCCAGGACGCACGACTAGGACGCGCTAGTACAGTGGTTCTCAACCGGTGGGGAATCCCCCCCCCACCCCACCAGGGGGCATTTTTAGGGTTTCCGGGGGCGGGGGGGGGGGATTAAGATTATTTTAAGATCGCGTTAATACAAGAACCGATTACTTGATATTGTTTTTCCCTTCATACTGTATGGTTCTGTACGTCTCGCCCTTCTAAAATTCAGTTTATAAAGTAAGTAGACCCACATATAATGTTTTATGTGGATGTCTAGACTTATTTTAGTATGTGGTATTAAATTTAGCTTCCATTATTACGTATACTGTCTAGGGGCGGGGGCGGGATATTTAGGTAGGAAATACGAAAGGGGGCGGGGGGCGGTTGTGACGTTCTGAAAATATGGTGTAGGGGGACTCGGGCAAAATTTTAGGTAGGAAATACGAAAGGGGGGGGGGGATGATGTTCTGAAAATATGGTGAAGGGGAGCACGGGCCAAAAAAGGTTGAGAACCACTGTGCTAGTAGGTCTTGGGCAGTATAAAACTTGGTCTTGGTGCCTTGGAAACACCTCTGCGTCCGTTCACTTAGTTTGCAAGTTTAAAGTTACACATTTCCGCAAGCTTTACCGGTATTCATCATCATCATCCAGTTCCACTTTTGCCGTCAAGCGTCGTTGAGAAAGAGTAGTTGTTATTACAGGGCCCAGTGGCACGCATTGGATAGTGTAATTCCATGCTTTGATGTCTTTGATGTCGTCAATCAATTTTCTTCTCGGACATCCTCTTGTTATCGTATCAAATATTCTTTGATGTAGCGCCAGTGCTGGTAGTTGATAGTGTTGCATTCTAACGAGATGGCTGAACCATTTGATCTTCTGCCATTCAATATATATGGCACAAGGTGTTGATCCCACTGTCTACCTGATATTGATAATATCATTTCTTATTCGGTCTCGGATAGTTAAGTTGGTAGCTCTCCTCAATCTCGCAAATTTTGATGTTCTTAAGTATGATTGAGATAATGTCCAAGTTTGACATTGGTAGCTTAGGGTTGGTGTGAATATTTATTATCTGTAGTTTTTGATGTTTCAGTATGGGTGATAGGTGATGTATAAATGCACTTGCTTGTTTTTACATCTGATTTCAATGTCTCTGAGTAGTTTGTCATCCTCTGCGATTATATTTCCTAGATATCTAAATTCTTTAACTTGTTTAAGAGGTGTACTATTTATCAGTATACTTAGTAGTCCTTGAGACCTGCTGACCTGCATTACTTCAGTTGTCGTTGTATTTATATATTTGTGTTGTTTCTGCTGCATGTTTAACTCAACATATGTATACGCGTTTACCGTCCGCCTTCATCGATTTAAATCAGGCACTGATCGTCTGCAAATAAAAGCTCATTTATTGAAGATGGATCTGTTGTTTCATCTAAAGTAAAAAGTTCGACATTTTCTAAATCGGTTCTGTCAAGGCTTGCTTATTTTGGATATTCTGTCAATGTAGATATTAAATAACAGGGAGATGACACACATCCCTGTCTCATTCCTGTATTGACTGTGAACATATTTGATATACCTTCTTCTGTTCTTACTGCGCTTTGGCTCAATTGGTACATGGCTATGATTTTTTCTTGTAATTGTCCTTGTTTTCCGTAGTCTTCAAAAATGGTCTATAATTTATATCTATCTACTTTGTCGAAATGCCCTCGAAATATATACGGTCTTCGGCTCTACTTTATTTACCCTAATTACAGAACCCCCCCCCCCCCCCCCCCCCGCGAATGTGAGCGGTCCTCTGCTCTACTTTATTTACCCTAATTACAGAAATAATCTCGAAATGTAAACGGACCCCCGCCCGCACTACTTTCTCATCTCATCTCATCTCATCTCATCTCATCATGTTCCTCTTGTATCTTGCGGTGTCTAGATGAAGTATAAACAGTGGGAGAGTGTGGAATGCGCATAGGCGCTGCAGCCAGCAGGGTTAGGATCGGCTAGCCTCTCCCAGGAGGGGTGAAAAGTGAAAATTAGTAGCCTGCCGATGACCCGCGGACTACACAAGTCAACCCCACCTCCACGTGGTGCAGACTGGGAAACCATGAACGCGAGGTCATTGGCTAACGGGGATATGGCTCGCCATAGAGGATGGACTCCCTGTGGTCAGATTAGTGTCCTAAACCTGCGACTGGCCTAGCAAGCCGGCAAGGATCCTCATACTGCACTACTTTATATACCCTAATTATCAGGCTTGGCCATGGGAATCCCATGGGAAAAAAGGGGGATTTTTTGAATAGTATAGGGATGGGATGGGACGGGATGGGACAGGCATAAATTACCATTGGAAGGGACAGAAATTCCCATGGGAAAGTCCCATTGGACGGCATGGGATGGGACATGCATAAATTACCACGAAATGTAAATTATGTCCCTTGGACAACCCTGCACTAATTATAAGAATCCCTTAGTTTCCTATGCGAGAATTGCCGTGACTCAGTGGCTAGCTGGCTTTCCTGCTGAGGCGGTGGCCATGTGTTCGAATGCACACCGAGGCTATTTTTTTCTTTATATTGACTTTGACTTTCATGTCCGGATCCTACAATTTGTACCAGGACATATCATGTGAAGTAAAAGCGGCCGTATCGTCCATCGAGTATCTATCGGTTTATACACATATGGGATTAGCACCATGTATCAAATACGCCTCAAGGCGTGTAAAATGATGTACTGTTTTAAACATATCGGGTAGGTAAGTAAATAGTCTAGGTGGGGTGGTTGGTGGGAACATAAGTAATTTTATCTGATTTATAACGAGATGTAGATAGCTAGATATCTATAGCAACCAAATATTAACACCCAATAGATAGCCTAGGTGGGGTGGTTGGTGGGAACATAAGTAATCTTATCTGATTTATAACGAGATGTAGATAGCTAGATATCTATAGCAACCAAACATTAACACCCAATAGATAGCCTAGGTGGGATGGTTGGTGGGAACCCAAGTAGTTTTATGTGACATATAACGAGGTGTAGACAGCTAGCTATCAATCACAACCACATATTAACACGTAATCAAATCGTGAATTGTATTGCAGGAAACTTTAACATTCAGAAAGTTAATAACCAATATACATCAAGGAGCAAGAGATACACTTGTGGGGTCCCATATCGTTTCCATGTATCTGGCTATCCGTTTGGTAAATTTGTAAGAGCAGCTCCTTGGTCTACGTATACCTGTTCACATAGTTTCCATGTGCACATTGCATGATTACATGTTCACATAGTTTCCATGTGCACATTGCATGATTACATTGAGTTTCTTTCATCTTGTACTCGCTGGTGTACGTGCTCTCAACAGATAATTGGAGTAATACACGCTTCAAAGAGTTCCAGGTTTAGAAGGTATGTTTTAAAGGATAGTATAGTTCGTTTGGCTAATAGTAGGATATGCATCTTTCCTATGGTAATATATGAATATGAGTCATGAACTATTTCGCAATCGCTACAGAGGTAAACTGGAGCTTTTGAACTTGAATATTGAAACATTCTTAGAACACCGTGGACTTAGAAGAAGAAAATTACTGAAAAGCTACAAGGTTTGAACATCGAAGAAAACTGGCTATCGAACAGCGTTAGGTATTGGAAGCTGATATACTTTGGCCATAATAAGCATCGCCGTGATTTGGGAAGAACAATGAAGGAAGGCATGGTTCCTGGAAGCAGACACAAAGATCAACCGATAGGAAGAGAACATTGAAAAATCACTCAGCGTGCCCGCCTAAGTCCACCATGGTCTCATAAATCATATTCGATTGTTCAAGTCTTGAGCAAAGCGAATGTAAATATTTTTCTCTTTTGCGTCATGTTAACGGACACATCACTTAATAACAACACCAACTGTAGTGCTACCGTTTACGGACTGTACTGCTACTAGAATGTTACAGTCGGTATAATTATAGAGTTGGCGGTGAGGGTGATCGGGGAAGGGAGAAAAGATACGGCAGGAATAGAACTTCCATGAGGTATGTAAAATTTGCTCCGCACTCTTCCGTTAGTTTGCATCAGATGGTACATTCCTACCTACCATGTATGTCTAACCATTTTCATTTTGAAGGGTTGCAGAAACAGGAATAGATGTATATTAATTTGATGCTTCTATTGAATTAAATAGCCGGCTTCGTGGCTTAGAGATTATGACTTTTCTCCGTAATCTCGTATACTCTCGTCGGTAACGTGATGACCGTTAGAATCAGCAGTGGTTCGAATCGCATCGGTAACTTACGGGGTATGTGAGCCGGCCGCTCAGAAAGCAATGGCAAACTACTGAGCGTAATCTTGCCAAGAAATCAACATACAGCTGAAAGATGCTGGTGTTGACAGCGATGTCCTGTAAAGGATATGCACAAAAAAAAAAAAAATTGAATTAAATATTCAATTTGTTATGAGGTCATCTACTGTGTATCAATTTAGTCAGCATGCCTCTGAAAGTCATTCCACTTGCCACTTTTAGCTCTCTCAATCTCAAATACAACATTCTCTCCTGTAACTCTCATACACCACTTTTCCACCCCTTCTCATTATGCCCCTTCCTCCACGCTCTCTCTCTCTCTCTCTCTCTCTCTCTCTCTCTCTCTCTCTTTCTCTCACACACACACACACACACACACACACACACACACACACACACACACACAAATTCCGAAATAATATTTTTCACAGTTGGTGTTTATTCAACCGAAATCCTGCCATCGTTGTTTCCACTCGAACACTTCCGATGACGTGTTGCCTAGTGAAGCCATTAAGAAAAGCGTTGCTTCAAATATGGCGTTTTTCAAACTTTTTTGTTTTTTAGCACAGGGTGAACCGCCCCTGATTTCTCCATTTCTAAACAAGAGATGTCACCTTTCTCGGTATGCTTTTCTCACTGCGAACACTGTTATCAATGATTGGAGAACCTTTGAGGTCTTTGATAGAACATGAAGATGTTTAGTTTAGTTTAGTTTAGTCGTTGGATCAACATCACGGCACACGGTTTAACCCATAAGTGCTCAGTTTTCCTCCTAACTCAAATCTGAGTCTGGAGAAACTCAGCTCAATGCACGAACTCCGTTGCATCGGCGAGGATCCTGAAATACTTTGGGTAGATTTTTAACTCGAAATTTTGTCCGGACAGTGCCAACATGAAGAATACATCCACATCTATTGATTAGCACTCACATAAGTAGTCGAAAGTAGCAGAGATTTCAGGACATGTGTCCCAAAGGCAGGCATCGAGGAAGTTCTGAACATTTTATAACTTATTTCACATAACTAGTCATTTTTTTTACACACACACACACACACACGCACACACACACACACACACACACACACACATGCACACACACACCACATACACAATCACACACGCACACACACGCACACGCACAATGACATAAACACACACGCACACACAAAGTGTCAATACTCCCTATAGCACCTTGGGGTGTAGGACAGACATTTTAGCCTGACGAATTAAGGCCACCTGGCTAGTGCGGTCGATGCGAACTGTGCAGGTTATGATGTTCGTATGCCCTCGACAGAAAAAAAAAGAAAATTTGCATCGAGGATTTGAAGTAGGATCGCCTGAACGTTAGCCATGGTTCAAGCCACTTGGCCAGACACATAGCTAGTGATTATATTAATCTTCCAATGTAACAAGTACTCAGGGACTTCAATGCACAAGCAAGAATTTCAAGAGATCTGATTGGTGGCTCTGGCTGAACTGAAAGACTTGCCGGAGATGGCAGATTAATAGAAAGCCACAACTAATTTAAACAACATATAATGATTGTGTGGACTTACAAAATCAAGGAGCAGATGTTCCAGTAAACCTGACAACTTATTTATCCGGGGAGTCTTGGTAACTCAGTGGACAGCATGTTATCCTGCCGTCGTGATGGTCATGAATTCGAATTCGAATCGGGGCAGATTTTTAAAAGCCACCTGAGCTCTTTGCTTAAAATTGTCTTACGAAGTACAGGCGGCCGGTGTTATATTGACCACATCACTCCTCGAGTGCCGATTGTCTAAAATAAAATATGGGGCTACAATCATATACTCCTCGTAGAGTGTACAAAGGGGGTCCTTTGCTTACTTTGCTTACTTGTTAAAACGAAAGAGATAAGATATAAACGCTGTTAAATTCTTTTTGAATCCAGTGCAGCCACAGAGCATTCCACAAAAGAATGTGATGATAATGAGCAAATGAACTAAACAGTGAAGATATTCAAAAACATATTCGGAAAGTTATCACATACAGCAAATACATTCAGACAGCGTCATTATCACCAAATGTTTTGCCGACTGGCGTGAGAGAAGATGTTTCTTCACATCTTGCTATCTCCAAATGCATGTATCAATTCGCATGCTGACACTCTGCCGAGAGACTGTCAAGAATGTTCTCCCGCTGTCTTTCCCTATCGTCCTTTCCACAAATCTCTCTAGTTGTCACAGTATGTTCCAGTTTTTAACTTTTCTTACTGTGCCCAACAAATGAACACTGCCTCTTTTTGATGTTCGTGATAATTGTCTTTGCGACTTAGCCTCCCTAAAAATGTTTAGATTACTAATTTTGGCTGTGCAGAAAATTGTCACCATTCTTCCATAAAACTCAAGAAATATTTTTCGCTTGTTTACTAATTGCCCAAGATTCGCAGCCACATGTTACAAGTGGTTCTATGTAACCTGCAAGAATTCAAATTCTAACTTCCAATAGCAAGGACTCATTGCATAAAATGTTCATAATTTGATAGAATGTAGTTTTTTTTGCTTTTCATATTATGTTCTTTATCTCTGTAATGCATCTTCCGTCTGATTTTATCCATGTGCCAAGATATTTGAATTTTTGCACTTGCTCGAAAATAACGCCATTTATTTGAACTGTACATGTTGACATCACTATGACCTCGGTCTTCCTGTAATTGAAGCTATGGTCCAATTTGTCCACTTCAGGAATAATAATAATAATAATAATAATAATAATAATAATAATAATAATAATAATAACATAAACAAAAGCAACATCAATGACACCAGCCCCTCCAAAAAAAAAAAAAAAAGTCTAACCAAAATGTGACCTTAAACTGAAAATAAGATAAAATTGAAGAAACAATATAAGAATGATAAAACAGACACAGAAGACCTGTTGAGCTGAAATTCTTGGTGTTTATTGCTAAAGATAATACAAACCAACTTTAGCAGACAGGTGAGATTGTCTGTGATGTGCATCGTTGCTGTGATACATTCTAAGAAACATTACCCTGGCTACAAATAACGTAGATAAGACAAGTCAGCTGTCGGCGGGTGTGAGAAAAAAAGGAAAACAAATCTGTCAATAAACAGGTGAGAATCAATTGGTAGTGTATGTTTCCAGTGGGTTGTATCCCTGTAGTGTTTTGATACCAAGCTTCTTTTTAGCGGTCTCTTTGACTTTGATGTGGCAAAATTAGACGAGTACGTGCGCGCGTGTGTGCAAGGAGTGTCAGGTTAAAAGATAACCCGTTCCTCCGCAGTGGTCGTAACATTCCTCCTCCTTCCCCTTCCCCCCGCCTCCTCCTCCTCCTCTATCTCTTTCTCCTCCTGTTTCTTCTTCTTCTTTCCTCTTCCACTTTCAACCTCTTCTTCTTTCCTCCTTTTGCCCTTTCATTTTCTTCCCCTATCCTAATCTTATTCTTCTTCATCTGCCTCTTCACTTTTTTGTTCTCCACGCATCCTCTGACTCCAGCCACAGTTAATGACAATAAGATCTTCCTCTTTTCTCTTCCTCTTGTTTCTCTTCTTCGTCTTTCCTCTTCTTTTTTTTGTTCCTCATCTTCTTCTTCTCTCTTCATATAAACGAATTGGGTGCAGCAGTATTGATTATTTTAGTATTCTTGCATTGCACAGTCGACAGCCAATATTTTGTGGACATGTTATGAAGAAAGATGGACTTGAAAATTTAGTGACAATTGGCAAGCTTGTTGGGAAGAGAGCAAGGGGAAGACAAAGGGATAAATACCTTGATGGTTTGGCAGCATGGCATGGTCGGGATAAGAACATAGAGCTGATTGGAGACTGGTGACAGTGTAAGATGGCGAACCATGACCTCTCACGCCTTTCGGCATGGCACTTGATGATGATAATAGTAAGAGAAGTACAAGTCATAAAAGTAGGTCTCAAGATATGTTAGTAGTTTATTTTTACACTCCCTGGACACATTAGGCATTCGGTGATAGGCCCATATTTTAATAGACTAGTTGGCACTCGGTGGATATTGTGGTCACTATATTTATAGACTAACTGGCACTCGGTGGGTGATGTGGTCACTATATTTATATACTAACTGGCACTCAGTGGGTGATGTGGTAACTATATTTATAGACTAACTGGCACTCAGTGGGTGATGTGGTAACTATATTTATATACTAACTGGCACTCGGTGGGTGATGTGGTCACTATATTTACAGACTAATAGGCATTCGGTGGGTGATGTGATCACTATATTTATATACTAACTGGCACTCGGTGGGTGATGTGGTCACTATATTTATAGACTAATAGGCACTCGGTGGGTGATGTGATCACTATATTTACAGACTAATAGGCACTCGGTGGATATTGTGGTCACTATGTTTATAGACTAACTGGCACTCGGTGGGTGATGTGGTCACTATATTTATATACTAACTGGCACTCAGTGGGTGATGTGGTAACTATATTTATAGACTAACTGGCACTCAGTGGGTGATGTGGTAACTATATTTATAGACTAACTGGCACTCGGTGGGTGATGTGGTCACTATGTTTATAGACTAACTGGCACTCGGTGGGTGATGTGGTCATTATATTTATATACTAACTGGCACTCAGTGGGTGATGTGGTCACTATGTTTATAGACTAACTGGCACTCGGTGGGTGATGTGGTCATTATATTTATATACTAACTGGCACTCAGTGGGTGATGTGGTAACTATATTTATAGACTAACTGGCACTCAGTGGGTGATGTGGTAACTATATTTATAGACTAACTGGCACTCGGTGGGTGATGTGGTAACTATATTTATATACTAACTGGCACTCAGTGGGTGATGTGGTAACTATATTTATAGACTAACTGGCACTCGGTGGGTGATGTGGTCACTATATTTACAGACTAATAGGCACTCGGTGGGTGATGTGGTCACTATATTTATAGACTAATTAGTACTCGGTGGGTGATGTGGTCACTATATTTATAGACTAATCGGCACTCGGTGGGTGATGTGGTCACTATATTTATAGACTATTTGGCTCTCAGTGGGTGATGTGGTCACTATATTTATAGACTAATCGGCACTCGGTGGGTGATGTGGTCACTATATTTATAGACTAATTAGTACTCGGTGGGTGATGTGGTCACTATATTTATAGACTAATCGGCACTCGGTGGGTGATGTGGTCACTATATTTATAGACTATTTGGCTCTCAGTGGGTGATGTGGTCATTATATTTATCGACTAATTGGCACTCAGTGGGTGATGTGGTCACTATATTTATAGACTAATTGGCACTCGGTGGGTGATGTGGACACTATATTTATAGACTAATTGCATTCGGTGGGTGATGTGGTCACTATGTTTATAGGCTAATTGGCACTCGTTGGGTGATGTGGTCACTATCTTACCGGACGCCTTTACTTCGTAAGACATTTCCTGGTATCCATTTTGCTTGCTTGCTTTTGCTGGCTGTGAACTCCAGCGTGAAGCCCTGTTTGTCGGATGAAGACATCCTGTTGTCCAACATCAGTGTGATGTCATACAGGACCTGAGGTTTGCGTGAGTATCCGTTGTCCCATGTCTGGCTTATTGGTGTGCAGACTGGTAGTTCATCACCGTGCAGACAGATACCGTCCGACTTCGGAGGAGGTATCCATTTTAAGCTGGATCGACCTTGGAGCACAGTTTAAATAAAATCAAATCGAATCCACCCAAATGCGGATCGAACCAAGACAACCGGGCAGGCAGGCGAGCGTCCAGCCATCACGCCACCGAAGCTCCCAGTTTGTATTACCTAGGTTAACAGTTTGTTGCCAAGACCAACTATTGAGTGCTTCAGGAGACAAACGGACATGAGCAGATTTCCCATGCTTGGGAAAAATATAGGCCATTATTACTAGAATAATACTTTATAAGAAAACATAAGTCTGGAGAACATTTTGATAACCTGGCATAATTGTAGGAATTAGAGATCAAAGAACACAAGTAGAAAGTGTTGCAAAAAAAAAATAAAAATAGATAACAAAAGCTAGGACAGTTTGGTTTAGTGTTCAGGCCTCAATGGGGAAATAAAGGTCATAAGAAGAAGAAGGATCGTGACACTTCATTAAGGATACTATTTCACTGGTAGGTTTATTATCAAATACACCATAACAAGTTTCAATAGCTTTGCGGGCATCCAATATAAACGTCGCTGAGTAAGGTCCCGGTTTAATCGAGCCTGAAAGATTTGCTCTGATGACACACTAAAATAAGAACTCACACCCTTAATCCTCTGAAATCAAATGGGATGTCCAGTTGACTTCATCAAGTGCCTCTATCTCCGTACATTAAATCTAACTGCATTTATCAATTCCAGTGTGAGTGTCAAGAGACTTACTTAGGTTAAAGGGAAAGACAATTAGAAAATAGAGTAACCGAATATATACCAAATTGAGTGGAAAGACCGGATAATCATTCTTCAGGAATCCACGTGTAGTCACTAGGCTATAAAACGCCCTCCTCGCTGATTTCTCAACATATCATAATCTACGGTAATTAAGTTTTTTTTTTTTTTTTAAAAAGCATTTCACCACATACTGTATTCGGCGAACGATAACATAAAATATAGTTTAGTTTAGTTCAGTTTAGTCGAAGGATCAACATCACGGCACACGAGTGCAACCCATAAGTGCTCCGTTTTCCTCCTCACTCAAATCTGAGTCTGGAGAAACTCAGCTCAGTACACGAACTCCGTAGCACCGGCGAGGATCCTGAAAATACTTTGGGTAGATTTTTAACTCGGAATTTTGCCCCGGCAGCGCCGTTAGGCTACTTTTTTTTTTCGATTTCCAACTGCCAAGGGATTTTTTACGTGCGCAACAATACACACGGGCGTCCGATCTCACTACCCAGAGACCAGGGGAAATTTTATTACTAGAAGTCC